>SKCR01034813.1:0-82399 GCA_019454045.1 Zanthoxylum bungeanum | reverse complement strand
AAAAAAAATTAAAGAAAAAATGAGTTCGAGAGAAAAAAATTCAAACAAACAAACACAAAAACAAAAGAGTTTGAATATCTAAGAATTTTTTCTTAATTGTTAAGAGAATAAAATTCTACTTGAGTTAGATATTGATCGAGTTCATCTTTCCAAAAGAGTTTGTGACAATATCATTTCTCTAAATAGTTTAGAGTTTTGATACTTCTCTAAATAGTTTAGAGATTGATCTTTGTGAGTGAAGCCCACACTTCGGTTTATTGGTTTCGAGACATAGCTCGGAAGATCGAATGGTTGATTCTACGATAGAATCTCAAAAGAAATTTATCAAGTGTTTGGTGGAGTTCGACTTCAACGAATGAGAAGGCAACAAAAATTTTAAGGGTCCATACCGGAGCCGGTGCCCACAAAAGTAACTTCCGCTGCGCTAAGGAAAAGACGTTTCCTACATTAGCCCAGACCTTTCTCATGCCTCTACAGCTATCTCAACAACACATTGAGGCTCTTCCTCTGTTCTAGAAATTTTCCCTTCAACCACAGTATCTCCTCCTACAACTACCTCACTACCCACTTCTTTCAAACCAGCCTCATCTCCCACTTCATCCTCCTAGCCCTCAGTCGACAGGGATAGGTCGGCTTCCATTTTTTCACTCATTATAATCCATTTCGTCAGATTTCATGTGCTGTGCTTGCCAGCCAAATATTGTTTCATCAAAATGCTCCACTCATTGACCATCGCCTCAAATGCAACCCCTTCTAACTGGTCAATCAATTCAGTCTTCTCATTTTCAAGGGCAGCCAGACTCTTCTCATATGCTTCCACCTCAACCAACGTCATCTCCTTCTCCAATTTCAATGTCACCTTAGCCCCTCTAGCCTCATCTTCGGCCTCATTTACTTTATTCTTCATGACCTCCTTCGATGCCTTAGCTTCGGTGATCTCCTTCCTCAAGGAAACATTTGATTTCTCCACACCTCTCACTCTTTTCTGACTAGCTTCATTATACTTCTGCTAGTAGAGAGCGCATTCCAGAGTCTACAAAAAGAGAAATATCTTTTTTAAGAAAAAAATCATTCGATAAGAATTACGACTTCAACAGTTAAAGTGTTACCTCATAAGAATGGGCCAAAGCCCTCTTAGCCGCCTCAATAAATCCCAAGGTCGTCAGCCGACACTCATCTTCCTCGAGTAGTAACCTCTCAACAAACCTAGGCAAACTAGAGGCGTCCGACATTACAGTCGTACCCTGAAGGCTCTTTATAACCACATTCTCAATATCTTCCTCTGGGTCTATCAGTGGCTTCATCGTTTTGAATATTGGACATCCCCAGTCGACGCTCTCACCATCTACTCTGAAGGAAGCTTGGCAGGAACACTCTCATTGGCCAAAGGAAGCTCTGGCACTACTTCAACCTCCTTCTCATTGGCTTTCTTACTCTTCCATTTGGCTATCATCTCATCCATCGTTTGGAGATTGAAGCGACCCGCCATGATTTCTGCTGCGCATAAAATCTCTTCGGGCATTAGAGGCTTCAACAAAATAAGCCTTTTGTGCACGAGTCGACACACCCAAGTGCCCACTACTATGGCCAAAATAAGTTTAGTCAAAGTTGAATGGGTATTTTCGGTATCAAATACCTTCTTCCACAACAGAGTTAACCTCAACTTCTTTTCATTCAACACGAATCTCCAATTCCTCTCTGGAGCAGGTAGACTCAACAAATATCTGGTGTTCGCAACAACACCAGATTTACGTCGAAAGAATGGTTTCGTGATAAGCCTGCAAAATACAAAAGAGATAAACATCAGTCAAACGAAAAATCGTCAATAAAATATAATAAAGAAAAATACACACACTCATTCGACATGTTCCAATATTCAGGGATACGACCGGCCCTAGTCAACCCAAATACACCTTCTCCCCTTACAAAAATTAGAACTTCTGTGAGCCACCTCTGTCATTAGTCGTCAAACCTAGCACCAGATGTTCCATTTTCCGTCGAAGGAACAAGTGATACCTCCTCTTTTTCAGTCACGTGCTCCTTCAAGTAGTATGTGTAAAGAAGGTCTTTAACCCCAAACCTGATCCCCAGTTCGTACGCCATACATTCAACTGACAGTAACACTCTCCAAGTGTTGGGCATCAACTGTGACGGGGCTAACTCTTAATGATCCAGTACTTCTCATACCAACCTAAGTATGAGGAACCTCATTCCATCTGCTAAGGGACGCTCAAAAAACCCAATACACCCGATATTTTATAATCTATCATTTAACACGACAAGGCTAATTTTACCTCAATCGACTGAGGGAACCTATACTTCAGCTTCATCTCCCTCATAGTATGTCCTATTTCTCGACTCACAAGGTTCTTCGTCAGTATGTTGGTCGGCTCACTAGTGTTCGCATCACCACGTGACTCCCAAAATGTTGTTATGACCCTAAGTGGGGTGACATCCTTAGGTATTGCTAAAGGAGGTTCTATGGTCAACAAATTCATATCATCTCTATTACTCGCACTCGACATTTCAACTTCAAACCCACTATCGGTCGATAATACGGGAGAATTGGCTCTAAGGAGGGAATCTATATACATTTCAAGTGGGGTATCCTTGGAGCTCATGTAAATTTCAATCGAAATTTTCTACACGCGATAATGATTTCAAAACCCACGAACAACTAAATTCTCTACAATCTCTACGTCATAAAAACTAAAAAAACCATAATCCACAAACACCGTTTCCTAAGACCAATTGAAACCCTAAATATCAAAATACCAGATGGGGCAAGAACAGCTTGAATCTACGTTATGAATAATTGAAGATACTGAAAAATATGAGGATTGGGGATGAATAATATCTTGGAGGATGGAGAGGTCTTCTAAACTTTCTAAATGAGAAAAGTTTTTTGAAAGAAGAAAATGAGTCTCGCATCTTCACTTATGCCTACCTTTCATTTGGCACCTTATTTTCCCACCTAAAGACGCCTCGAAACTCTCACTTAGGCTATAATATTAACTGAGTGAAGGCCTAGAACCATCAAAGTTCAATTCATGAAGCCTAATTGAGGCCCAACCAGTAAAAACATGCAAACCTAGTTGTTGATTGGGGACAATCTGAAAGGAATGAGCTATGATAACTTGGAATAGCCTTCCACAAAGATCATGAACCCATCATATTCCCCATATGGCGAATGAAGATACTTGCTCATCTCAGACTACATGGAATAATATCCATTGACTTCTAATTATCCCAGACGACAATAAAGCATCCTCAACCGTAGCATCTACTCCAAATTTCCCAATCAACAGAGAAAGATGTGCATCCATAACGAGAAGATCTCCTTTTGATCCAGACGATAAAGAAGACTGATGGAGTTGGTGCTTGGAGTGCCAATCCGAATTTTATATTTTATTATTTATTAATCAAATAACTTAATAGTTGGAAGTACACACCGCCGTCAATAGGAATATCCTCGAGTCGAGTAGCATATGTAATCCTTTGACTATAGGATATCATTGATTTTGTGTGAGATCTTCCACACTTATATGCCATGTATGTTAGAAACTTTTCATGGTCTGGCCTCTAGATGTTCGTTGGGTGTGGACCGATTCACTCAGTAATCAAGTGCGAAGCAAGATAAGATCCGTCGACCCGTATGTGTACCATAAGGGGTTTAGGTATCCATGTTAGTAAAGTCACGATTCTTAAATCATTGGCCAAATTCGATCACCTAGGGTCGATCACATCAATTATAAAGAATCGTGGACATGTCGACATGAGATGTGCGACTCGGAAACTTGACGGTGTATTTTATGTTTCCTAAGCACAACTCGGATAGCCTACGACGGAGGGATTGTTAAACATATGTGATGACCTCGACTTGTATAGTTCAGAAAGTTCGTTCGTGTTCTTCGTGAATTCAGAGGTGGCCGAATTGCGTACATATTAGCTAGGATTATATGACAAACATGTATGAACTTAGAGAGTCCCAATATGAAGTGTACTCATTGAGCACTTGGGTAGCTGATTATTTTTTATAAAAGATAATATTCGATATTATAATTATCAACTAAGATAATCAAGTGTTATTGGCTAACATTGGTTATTTACTTTGACCTAATTGGATTAATTGGATTTATTCAATAATTACATAAGGGCTTAATTGTAAAATCACAATTATCTCTACCATTTGAGGATATTATGGTAATTGTAAGTATGTAATAATAGGTGGTTTTGGCTTGATTTAATTGGATTAAATCAAGGTGGCAAACATTTAACTAATTTATTTCCTAATCCTTGGCTTGATTTAATTGGATTAAATTAAAGTGGGAGACAATGGAGATTAGTCACACCTAATTATACATATTTGGACAAATTAGAATAAGCCCACTTAAAATTTGATTACAACTTTTATTAATTAAAAATTACCTAATTTTTGCTATAAATAGCAAGCTTTAGGAAGGTTTTAATTACAAGTTCAAATTCAAGCAAATTCTTAGAGAGATTAGCCTAAGTTAGAGAAGTGTTTCGAGAAGCTTGTGAGGTTTCTAAAACATTTCAATTAGGAGAAATCAAGATTAGATCTTGAAGTGAAGCTTGCTAGCATTTGAAATCAAGGTTGGATCTTGAAGTCAAGCTTACACTCCTTGGAGGTTCTCCGACGATTTCAACAAAGGAGAGATAGATTAGATCTTGCATCAAGCTTACTAGGTAATGTTTGATCTTCTCCTAAGCTATGTTTATTTGTGTATTAGATGCATGATCACATAGTTTAATGTTGAAATAAGGCTAATCAATTGTGTTAGAATACTTTAGAAGTATAAACACAACATGCTTGTAATTAGGTCAAAGATGTTCATGTTGGACATGGAACAATTAATAAGTGTTTGGAACTCTAGATTAAAGCTTAGAGTTATGGCTACCATTCTAGAATCACTTGACCACGTTTGGGTGACCTAGAATTGTTCACGAGACATTTCTTATTGGGATTCTAATTTGGTTTTTGTATTGGATTCAAAATTTACGCAAGTGCGTATTTAGAATAAATTTATGTTTTGTAAAAATATTTGATATTTTGAAAAACTTAATTTTTATTCTATAACATGTGTTAATATTGGTTTTGAAATTAAAAATTAATTTTTGGTATTTTTGAAGTGTTTAGGGAGAACCGTAATAGATTAGAGTAAATCACCCTAATCCATTCAGCTCACTGGAAAAGTGAGCTGAATGATTTGCAAATGAAAAAAAAGGTGATCAGCGCTACAGTGCGCGCGCACGCTACGTGCGCAACCCGTGGGAATTTTGTTTTCGCTCATTCTGGAGCTTCCGGACTCCGATTCAGTCCCGGTTTTTTCCTATACACTCGTAATAGAATATAGTATTTCATTAAATGATTTAAAATTACACCCATACTTGATATCCATGGGTTAGACCCATTTCTGCTGCGAGGGGTACCGATCTGACCCTAGGGGTTCCACAACTGTCCCAACAGAGACTCACATCGACCTCTTCTGGACCAATTCACTGGAGATTACCATGGGCCTTCATCTAGTCGATGGGAATATTCCCCATGGCTCATATCGAGTCAAGATCAAGACCTGGACCTTCATTTGATCCATACGACATAGAAGACTCTCATGGGCCTCCTCAGGACCAGTCGGCTGGAGATTACCCTGGGCCTTCATCCGGTCCAATCGACGGGAACATTCTCCATGGCTCATGTCGGGTCAAGATCAAGACATGGACCTTCATCTGGTCTATGCGATATAGAAGACTCCCCTGGACCTCATCAGAACCAATCGACTAAGATTATCTTGGGCCTTCATCTGGTCCAGTCGACGAGAACATTCCCAATGGCTCATGTCGAGTCAAGATCAAGACTTAGACCTTCATCTAGTCCAGATGACATAAAAGACTCCCCTGGACCTCCTCAGGACCAGTCGACTGGAGATTAACCTGGGCCTTCATCTGGTCTAGTCGACGGGAATATCCTCCATGGCTCATGTCGAGCCAAGATCAAGACCTGGACCTTCATCTGGTCCTAGCGACAAAGAAGACTCATTTGGACGTCCTCATGACCAAGTGATTGGAGATTCCCCTGGATCTACTCAGGACCAGTCGACTGGAGATTACCTTGGGCATTCATATGGTCTTGTCGACGGGAACACTCTTCACGGCTCATGTCGAGTCAAGATCAAGACATGAACCTTCATCTGGTCCATGCGACATAGAAGACTCATATGGAACTACTCAGGACCAGTCGACTGGAGATAATCCTAGGCCTTTATTTGGTCCAGTCGACATGGTCATTCCACATAGCTCATAACAGTTTCCAGATCATCATCATGTCTGGTCGACTGAGGATCATCCCATTTATTTATTTATTGAAACTAGTGCGGCCTCTGACGGGTCCAAGCGACATCCACATCCAGGTACGTACTAATGAAACCCCATACGACATACTCGAATACTCTCCAAGTCAAGGGCTCATTGACTTAGAGAGTATGTGACAACTGTACAGGCCAATTTTGGACCAAGGATCCAATTGTCATTTCACATCAGGCCCATATATTAGAAAAGCCCATGAGGCATGCATTTACTAAAAAGCCTAGCATGCATCTATGCCCGGATGACTTGCTAAATTTAATAATATTCAAAACATCCATTAAAAATAATAACTTCAGATTAGATCAACCTTATTTTAAAACATTGAGGTGTCTGTTTGGTATGATTTCAAATAGAGATAAAAGAGTTTTTTTAATCCCAAAATTTTTTTGGTGATGTTTGGTTTTATTTTAAGTAGAATTTTTGAGAATTAAAAAAAAATATTTTACCTCTATTAGGAAAAGTTCAAAATTTGAGTTTATGGGAGTAGAGCTTTGAAAGTTTTTTGAAAAATTTAAATTGTCTATAATATTATTATTTAATTTATAATATTTTTCATTTTTTTAATAACACAATTTAAAAATAATTGTCCAATAAAGTAATTTTATAATGTTTAATAAAGGCTTTCATCTACAACCAAACACCTAAAAAAAAAAAAAAATTATCAAAAATTCTACTTGAAGAAGCTTTATTTGAAAAGGTATATACCAAACGGACCGAAAGGACTATCAATGAATATACCTGATAAGCTTCAATAACTAATCAAGAGTCAAGACCTGCAAAAGTAATGTGGCCACAAGATTATATTCTATAAGTTGAGTGTCTTGGTGATCTATAAACATGAGAGCAACACTCGAAGCATCAAATGTTACCCTGCAAGAGTAGTTTGTGCCTTTTTATTTTGATCGAATAAAGCTTGTGCAGCTGCCACACAATTGAATCTTGTTCAGGAAGAGCAGAATTAGGTATAAGCAATTGATGAGGTAAAAGAAGCGTAGAGACTTAAAGAGATATACAAGCTATGAGCAATTGATATTGAACCAAAACGTGGCAAAACAACTTTCTGGAAAAGTTTTGAAGCAGAAAAACAAAAATGCGTTTAAAATAATTATAGCAGAAATTCAAAAGTGAAAGAGAAATTGAATAGGCTTAAAACTCTTTCATCTTTAAAATTGCCAACACTAATCCATGATTTTTTGGACCAAAACAATTAGAGCAGTAATTCAAAAGCCACGGAAGCGTGAAATCCCCATCTTCAAATTTTAACAAAACTCCCAAAAAGCATCAAGTTATCAGTAGCAATCCAAGAATCATTATAACATTAATATTAAATAAAAACAGATATAGCCATAAACTGAAAAGTTTTATCCATGCCTTCATTTAAAAAATGAGTATGTATTCAGTAGTTTTCCCCTAAATAATGAGAGCTCTCCATTTCTTTTAGGAAGCATGAGAGAGCATCATTTTCCCCAATTTTTATATAGAAATATAGATTAGTTTAAAAGTAATTGACGTGTTAAGCTGAGAAAATTACATATGTAATTAATTATCATTTATTTAATTATTTTCAAAAAATATTAACATACATTGTTAGGATATTATATGAATGACATGATATGTTAGGGGATCATGAGCTGAAGCTGACACGCAAGTAAAGTGAAATTGAGAATAATTGTTAGTTCATGAGGCTTTGTCTACCATATAACAGTACAATAATAATTATAAGGCTTAGCTTACCATAAAAATGAACAATAAAATATAGTAATGAGACACAGATTTAACGTGATAAAACCCTAAATGTGATGGAAACATTCATGGGCAAATGTAGAAGGATTTCACTATGGTGGAAAGAATTTTACAACCTCTCTCTAAACTCAATAAGTGATCAATCTCACACTCTCTTAGAATATAAGAACTACAACTCTCTCACAAACTCTTACGAAGAAACTATATTTTCTCTCTTAGAATACAAATGATTTGGTTGAGAATGAGATGAAGAAAATAATGAAATGGGTCCTCTATTTATAGGCATGAGATTCACTGTGTAAATAGTCAATTTTAATATTTTAATAATTTCTTTTTAAGCATGTGGGGCCCACCCAAAATTTAATATTAATTTTTTTAATCATTACTCATCACTCACCTCACCGAATTCGGTGAGGTGACTGACGTTAACAATTCTCTCACTTGGAAACTTGATTGAAAACCAATCAGTTTCCACACCATCCATTCTACATTGCCATCTTCAAGCTGCTTACGTTTCTGCTAAGCCATAAAATGATCTACACCATACAAACTTGTTTGTATTGATAAGCTTGGTCATTACATCTGCAAGGTTCCCATAGGTGTGTACCTTCAACAAGTTCACACTCCCTTCTTCCACTATTTCACGAACAAAGTGGTATTGTACCCCTATATGCTTCGATCTTGAATGAAATGCTGGATTCTTTGCAATATACAAAGCACTCTGACTGTCACAAAATAATGGAATCTTCTCTTTTTTGTGCCCGAGCTCCTCCAATAACCTTTGAAATCAAATAGTTTCCTTGCAAGCTTGTGTAGCTGTTATGCATTCAACTTCTGTTGTGGATAAAGCCACAACACTCTGCAACTTGGATACCCAGCTCACTGCTCGTCCTGCAAGTACAAACACATAACCTGTGGTGGATTTTCTTTTGTCAATATCTCCTGCAAAATCTGAATCCACGTAGCCACTGACAGTTAATTCTGATCCTCCATAATATAATGCAGCATCTGAGGTTCCTTTGATATATCTAAGGATCCTCTTAACAGCATTCCAATTCTCTCTACCATGATCCTGTTAGAATTGATGCTTGGCGCGCCAAATTTTGTTATATTTATTATAAATATGATGTACATTTATGTTTTATTATGAATTAAATTGAGTAATTTTCATCAGTATATTCTATTATATGGTAAAGGCGTAAAAGACCTTAGAATGAATAGTTGTGACGTAATTGCACAAGCGCCGCAATTGTTTGTGAGAAATGTCACAATATAATTCATTCTTAAATTGTTTCTAGTCAAAGATTACATACCTGGTCGATTAGTAAACCCGTGAGACCGGTACGTGTCGTATATTAGAATTGTTCTAATGGTTTATCTCAGTAAACCATGAGTCTTGGGAGACTCATATAGACATATAGGTATTTATTGGATAAATATTGAACGACTCATTCAAAGATTCCTGATATATGGTACACCAAAGTCAGTAGGAATCTTTACGAGTCGAATAGCATATTAGCTCCTTTGACTTGTAATACATTGTGGATATGTGAGATATCCCTCATACTTTGATGGCAGTCACGTCAACGAGCTTTTAAGATCAGACTCCGCATGTTCGTCGGGTATGGACTTATACTCACAATATCTTGTGATGTATCCAGAGAGGATCTATCAGTCCTGTGTACGAGATTTAGGTGTCCAATTTATGATTCTTTGAAATCATTGGCCGATGTATGATTCAGATATGAATATTTATTGAAGAATCATAATTATGTCCTGACACATGAATTGTTCATAGCGAAGATTTGACGTTTAATCTATATCTCCAGAATAATTCGGATAACCTATGACAGGAGGATTACATATATGCGATGACTTCGACTTGAATGGTTCAACTCGATTATCTGTGGTCATCGTAATTTTGAGTGGACAAATTATGGACACGGAAATGGTTTCCATGACAGATAAACTTGAATCTAGAGAGTCCCACAATATAAAGTGTACTCATTGAGCACTTGGACAATTAATTATGGATAATTCGGATTATTCATAATATACACATGCGTATTAAATAATGTGTATTTGTATATGATACATAATTTAGATTAGATACACATTATTAACTAATTGAATTTTGTCACTTGTTTTATTATTATTATTAATTAATTAATTGTTAATTAATTATTAATAATAATAAAATGGAAGAATATTCTAGGATTATTTTTCCATGTATTTATTTTATCTTTTTGTTAATAATAAAATGAATTAATTAATTAGTTAATTTATTTATTTATTTTAATTAAGAATATTACATTGAATATTCTTTATTTTTGGTAAATTTTGATTTTCCAAACCATGTGATTTGGACACATGGATTTTAATTAACAAAAATAAAATAATTATATTTTGGATAAGGCTTGGTGCGTGACAAAATAATTGGGCTAAATAAAAAGCAATTTTTGACCAAATTGCTTCTGAAATTTTCGGCCATATAGGGTTAGGGTATAAAAATGAAACTTGTTTCATTTTACTAACTCTAATCACTTCTCATGTGTTGAGAATAAAAAAGAAAAATAGAATTAGGGTTCTAAGCAAACTAATCAACATCAAATGTGACGGAATTGGAAATTTGGTGCTTGGATTAAGGTAATTTAAAGTTTCCAATTTCCAATTTCTTAATTTTGTTTCTTAAGCATGAAAGTATGTATTGGATATATATTTTGCATGTCTTAAACTTATATGTATCTTGGATATATATATATATATGAACCAAAAATTTGATGTTGATTGCTTAGAAACCTTAATTAGTTTCTTTTAAGCATGTGTTGTTAGATTAATTAGGAAATTAATCTCAAAAATTAAAATTATCATTCTAGAGTGATGTTACCACTCTAATATTTCCTAGAATTATTCTTGAGGCTTTATGTTGTGGTGATTTAATTTGGTGTAAATTAATTTGATTAATTTGGTGAACAAATTGAATTTAGGCATGAAAATAGATAAAATTAATTCTGGATCAGATCTGATTTTGAACTTAAAAACAGAATATATTTTCATGTAAAAATATGTTATTTGGATGATTTTGGATGTGTATTGGATGGTGGATAAATTCCAAAAAATATTCCGGGATGAAAATGCGAGAAAACGGCGAAATTCGCGTCGAAACGGGCTCACCGTGTGCCGGCTGTGAAACCAGCAAATTGGGCACTGTTCGGGTAGCCCAAGGGCTGACCGAACACTGCCAAAGCGACCGGATTGGCCCGGTTCGGTGGTTGGTCAATCGGTTTGACCGTTTGCCCGTTACGCGTATTATTTATCGAAAAATATTTTCGTAAAATAATTCGTCGTGTTTCGAAATATATTATATTATTAAATGTTAATAAATAATATATTTAAACTTATTTGGGTGAATTAAAAATATTTGATATTTATTAATTGCTCGGAAAATTTTAAAATGTTTAAAAACCATTGTCGCCCTCCACTGCGCCCTTCCACTATGTTCACCCTAACAAAATGGTATCAGAGCGTCTGATCCCACATCCAAAATAATTTTTCATGCCTTAAATATTTCATATTTAATTCAATTTATTTTACACATGTTTGATAATTAATTGATTGGATCAATTAATTTGGTTGTTTGACAGTTTTGTAAAATCCTCATAATAAAGCTTTGTTTTTTCTGAGTGTATTGTACACTAATGGGTCTGTCTCGTCAATACGGATGTAAATATTTTTCTTGATAAAGTGGTTGTGTCTGCCAAAGCAGTGCGACTATGGTTAATGGAAATTTATTTATACCAGTAAAACTTATTTGATAAGAAACAAATTCGAGTGAAAGTGCATACCAATAGATGCCAAAGCAGTGAGGTAGTACATAAGTACTTTGGATATGTATATTGACGAGTGTTGCCTTGAATACGCCCCATCCAATAGATGCCAAAGCAGTGAGGATCGGAAATGGTTCAGGACCTATTTTAAAAGAGTTACATTGGATGTGATTGATAATTGTTATCTACTTTCAAATATATTTGGGCACAATATGCCAAAGCTGTGTGTTCAAATATATTTGTGAGGTCTACTTTCTGCTATAGAATTTAATTTAACTATTGAATTCTCGTATTTTATTTGGAGATTATCAATTTATGTAAAATAGTGGGAGGGCATCCGTATATTAAAAATTCATGATATGTTGGATGTTTTGTGATATTGATGAAATTGCTTTTATCTGCTAACTCCAATTTCTTTTGTAAAGTTTGTGATGACAGCTACTACTTCTTCTAATCCTTTTACTAGTTTCTTGGACTCGAAAAAACTGACTGGTCCTGAAAATTTTAGTGAATGGGAATTTGATCTTAAAATTATCTTGAGGTCCGAGAAGTTGGGTTATGTGCTGGATAGTCCAGTACCGTTAGATATTGCTCCAGAGTCGACACCTGAAGAGAGGGAGACATTTCAAAAATGGAGAGATGATGATCTGAGAGTCAGGTCACTCATTCTCTGTATTATGTCTTTGTTAGGGTTGGTGCTCTGAGCGTCAATTTTATTATGTATTTCCTTGTAAATACTAATGTAAAATTTTATTATGAATAAAATAAACAGTTTCTTTTATATAACATCTTTTTTAATATGGTAAAGATGTAACAGACCTTAGAATGATTAGTTATGATATTGTTGCTAAAGCGTCGCAACTGATATTGAGTTGTATCATGACGTTGTCATTCTTAGACAGTTCCTGGTCAAGTTTTACACTACTTGGTCAGTAAAGTAAACTCGTAGAGACTGGTACATGTCGTATATTGGAATCTTGGATTCCGATGGTTTCTCAATGAACCATGAGTCTTGGAGACTCGTATAGACGTATAGGTATTTATAGCGGATAAACATTGAACGACTCACCGAAGATTCTTAATGGATGGTACACCAACGTCAATAAGAATCTTCTCGGGTTGAGTGAGCATAGTGATTATTTGACTTGAGATACCACTGTGGATATATGAGTTATCATCACACTTAGATGGCAATCACGTCACCGATTTATTTAGATCAGACCTCAGCATGTTCGTTGGGTGTGGACTGATGCTCAGGATATCCTGTGTGTATAAATAAAAGATATGTCAGCTCTGTGTACAGAGCATAGGTATTCAATATGGAATTAGCAATCTGTTAAATCCATGGGCATATGGTACACTGTAGAAATTAGTTCTAAGTGTTATTAAGGGATTGCTAATAGAAATATCAATGTGATTATATCTATAGAGATTTGACGTTTACATTTATATCTCTGGAATAATCTAGATACCTGTGACTGAGAGATTATACGTATGCAGTGACCTCGACCCGTATGGTTAAGAGAGTTTATCTGTGTCCGTCATAATTTACGGGTAAGTGAATTATGGACACGAAATTTAATTTCGTGACGAATATGCTTGAACTAGAGAGTCTCACTAGTGAAATATACTCGTAGAGCACTGGGGCAACTTTTATTAGTAATACTGATTATTTATAACTCGTTTAACGATTAAATGAAAAATACATGTAATCGGGACCTAATCGTCATTTCCGAATTAATGTGTATTTGTATTTAATACTTGATTTTATTAAATACACATTAATTAAATATCAAATTATGATATTTGACATATATCATTAATATATGTATTTGAGATATTTAATGTAAATATAATACATATATTTAAGATATTTATATTTATTTTTTAATTGTTTAATTTTTAAATGATTAAATTAATTAATATAACAAATATCTTAAGTAATGATTTTCACTTTTAAATGGTTTGATTCTATAGGTTCATTTGTTAGTTCACTTTATTAAAGATAATTGTTATCTTTTAATCTTGTAAACTTGGACTAATAGAAATGCAACAAAAATAAAATAATTGTTATTTATTTTTTGTTATAATAATCGGCCAAATGGGAAATGTTTAACAAAATTATTTTTGTTTCATTTTTTCAATGATAACACAAGTTACACAAAATATTTACAAAGAGAGTTGAGAGAAAAGGTGGAAGAAAACAAAGAAAAAATTTGGAATTTTGTAATTATTTTCATACTTTCTTCTACATGGAAATTGTTTCTATTAATCTTAGCTTCAATTTGTGTTTCTAAGTTGATATCTATACTCTTTGAGTTTGTAATTAAATGTGTTTAAAGCTTGTTGGAGGTGTTTTGCATGTATGTTTAATTTATAAGCTTATTATGAGTAATTAAGCTTATTAGATTAATTAGTAATCAACGTTGCCATTCTAGAGTTGCTTAGCCATTCATAAATGACCTAGAATTTTTCTTGAGTTGTTTCATGATGGTGAGACTTGATTGGTGTGGTATGGATTGAATCATAGTATTGAATTTGTTGAATTTGGTTTAATTTGTCAATTTGTGGAAATTGTAAATTTCGGGTTCATATCATTTACCAAATTTGGGGCTTTTCATATATGTGATGTAATTTTATGTATATATGATGTATATTAAATTTGGGATTGATTGGACTTGATCTTGACATGTTTTGAACTAAAAATGACCAAATTGCAAATCCTGGAAAATCTCGGCACTTTTAGAAAAATTGGGGATTTGTGTTGCAAATTATATTTTCATGTATTAGACATGTATAAATCATTTTGGGATTTATTTGGAATCAATTAAATATGTATTTGATAATTTGAGGACCAAAATGATTAATTTGTAAAACTTGGGGGTAATTCGATAATTAAAGGAAATATGATTTCTTGGGTTAAAATTTCAGATTTTAAGTATTGGTTAATTAAATAAATAAGTTTATTTAATTGATCAAAGAAAAATTTTGAAATCAGAAAATTTTGATTTACTGCGTTCTGCTGCGCTAACCCTGTAATTCAGTATAAAACCCCAACAAAATGGTATCAGAGCGAGTCTGATTCTGGACACCCGATATGATTATGCCTTTAAAAGTCAATGTTTAATTTAATCTTTACTTTATACATGCATGTTTTTATTTAATTTGATTAAATAAAGTAAAAGCATATTTTGCGGAAAAATCTCTATTTGAAAAATAAGGTTTTTAATTTAATATGTATTTGATGCATAATAATTGGTCCGTCTTGTCAATACCGCTTATCGATAAATTTTCTGTAACTATATCGGAGAACGTGCCAAAGCTGTGAGGATATGGCCGGTAGAAATTTATCTGTACCAGATATATTTGATATTAGGTGAATTCAAGTGAAAGCGGAATCCTGAACGTGCCAAAGCTATCAGGGTTTCGCAAGTATCTTGAATATCATTGACAAGTCTAACCTTGGTACGCCTCCTTGTGAACGTGCCAAAGCTGTCACAATGAGAAATGACCAGGACTGACAACCCAGGAGTGATCGACAATGAGTTGTCTACCTAATGAATATATGTAGGAGAGAACGTGTCAAAGTTGTGAGCTGAAATATATTCATGGGGTCCACCTTTCACTATTATGTTATGATTTGATTATCGCATGTTTTATATTCTGTTTGGGGGTTAAAATTTTACATGAAATAGTGGGAGGGGCATTTTAAGATTAAAAATCCATGATCTAGTTAATGTTTTATGATATAATATGAAACTGTTTTATCTGTTTATCTGTTAATCATTGATTCGCTGTCTATTTGATAGATTTGCGATGGCGGCACCTCCGACCAATCCTTTTACTTGTATGCTTGATTCGAATAAGCTAAAAGGCACTGATAACTTTGCGGATTGGGATATGGATTTGAGGATTGTCCTCCATTCCGAAAAGTTGGCATACATTTTGGAAGGTCCATTACCGCTTGCTATATCTCCAGATGCATCTCTTAAGAATTTGAGACTTTCCAAAGATAGAATGATAATGATTTAAGAGTTAAATCATTCATTTTAAGTTCTATTTCTTCTGAGCTTTAGAAGCAATACTTTGAGATGCACGATGCATATAGCATGATGGCACAACTTCGTGAATTGTTCATGAACTAGGAACATGTCGTGGTTCATAGAGTTTCAATAGAATTTTTCCATTCTAAACTTGATGAGGGACAGGCTGTGAGCCCGCATGTGCTTCATTTGATCGATTTGATCGAGCAATTGAGGCGCCAAGATTTCCCTCTCAATGAAACTCTGGGAAATAGTGTCATACTCGGTTCACTCTCGGCGTCGTATCGCCAGTTCGTTATGTACTTCAACATGAATGGGATCCACTGCTCTTACCATGAGATGCATAGGATGCTTCTCACATCAGGGGAAGATTTAAGGAATGGAGTTCCGACTCGCCTTCCGAAACTGATCGGTGAAATCACACATGTAACGCAAGCGCACGTATAGCTCAAGTAGTATAAAAATATCGATCCCACGATGACTTAATTTCTACTGTTGTTATTAATTATTTATTCTATTTATTTATAGGTATCTAATTAAAGAAAGAATGGAATGATTGCTTGATTGGTTGGTTGAATGTGGTTATGCTAAATAAATAAATAAAAACACAAAAGAAAATACTAAGGAAAATAAACAAAAGACACAAATATCTAGGATTGTGATTCCACACAATATTATTCTAATGATGAATTGATTCTCTTATATATGTGTAATAAATCAGTTTGCTAACCTGGAACACGAATATATGCAAAAGCCTCTGTTGATGGTCAGAAGCAAACACCCAAAATAACTTAATTAATCATATGTCTATGTTAACCAAGTTATCTAAATTCATTAAGTTCAAGTTCCAATTGTGGCTACCTCGCTCGACATGTATATTCCTAACATGTAAGAAAATCTACCTAAGGATCGTCATGCCCTAAGGTGAGATCGTGAGCTATTGAATATAAGGCTGAAACCTAAAATCCATTCGGCAAGTTCATTTTAAGTTTACAACATCAATCTTATTAATGGCCATATAACAAGAAGCATTAAGCTTAAGATTCAATAAACAAACCAAAACATTACCCATAATAATCAAATCAATTATTAAACTCTTGAATATTGTGCTTCATCACTTCCCTAGAATAAAAATAAAATGATGGGGGTTAGAGGATTCACCTTTAATATTTCAAATGTAGAAATCTCACTTTATTATAATATAGAAATTATCAGTGTTACGCAATTAAGTCAAATCAGCCATAAAGGCAATATTATTATTTATCCATAAACCAGCCATATAGGCGGTAATCATCTGTCACCTAAAGACCGACCATATAGACGGTGTCACATTATGTCAAATAAATAAAACCAACCATTAAGGCGGTATCAACTTTAATCCATATTAAATTATAATTTTTATAATATAAATTAGGTGAGATTAATCTACCTTATCATATTAAAGGTTTCACCCTTCCCCCAGCGGAAATTAACTAATAAACATAAAAGAAAGTAAAAACACACAAACTATTATTACTAAAAATAAAAATACATAATTGAAATACATAAAATAAACACACAAGATACAATCCTCAAGTTCTTTAATAGAAACCTCAAGGAAAATATGAAATTTACAAATGAAATGGCTTGGTATTTATAAGCAAAATTTTACCTCCACCAAACATGGCACCAAATCATCAACCAAACATGCAAGCATGTTTGGTAGAAGTTTAACAATTTTCATTTTTCTATTTTATTTTGTTTTATTTTTTGTTTTGAAAATGACTTTAATAATTAAACATAACATACTTCTGGATGTTTTATCAATTTTGGTCATGAAAACTTCAGAATTCGAAATTATCATGAACGTCAAAGTTGTAGATCTTTGAGTCTCTTTAATCTGGAACTTGAATCACCTCAATCCGATATCGGAGTAGAAAGTTATGGCCAAAAAACGAAAATTACGCAAAGCTGAAATTTTCGAAATTGTACTTCATTAGAACTCCATTTCAAGTTTCCAACCTCTAAAATCCAAATGTCAAGTCCATTTTTTACCCTTATTTGTTCCACATTTCGTCCTGATTGATTCCATTGGGTCCCGATTTTATTTTATCTGTAAAATAAACTAAAACACATCAAAACATTCATAAAACTCGAGAAACTATACAAAATATTAAGTAAAAGGGGCGGTAAATATTGATATATTTTCCACTCATCAGAAACCTACTTCTCTTTCTGCTTCTTCCCAATCTAAATCGAATGGGAAGAAGACAAAATGAAAGAAGAAGAAAGGTTTCAATATTCTTTCGCAGGCTAAGGTAGCGAAGCCCAATAGAGTTTCTGAAGATAAGTGCCACCACTGCCAGAAAGTCGAGCACTGGAAAAGAAATTATCCAGACTATCTTGCACTAATAAGGAAGGAAAGAGCATCGACATCAGGTACTTTTATTTTTCCTATTATTGATATCTCATTAGCTTGTGAAGCTATGACATCTAATTGGATTTTAGATTCTACTTGTCCTATTCATATTTGCAATATGTTGCAGGTGCTGATAGAAAGTAGACGGCTGAAATCTGGGGAGATGCAGTTGCGATTCGGGAGTGGTGACTCTCTGGATGTGGTTGTAGTGGGCATATGCGAGATTCCCTTACCTAGTGAGAGACTTTTATCAAATGAATGCTATTTTATACCAGGATGTGTGGCGAATATTATGTCTCTTTTTTTATTAGATACTAAAGGATATAATGTAAATATTAAGAATCGTTCTTTGTATTTATATGATAAAAATAGTATTCAGATCCTTTGTTGTCCAAATGAGCATGATCATTACATATTGCGTACCTCACAAAATATCTTTAATACAGGAATTAATAAACGTAAACAATCTGATATAAATAATATTGAACTGTGGCACATGAGGTTGGGTCATATAGGCGTGAAACGCCTAACCCAGTTGGTTAAGAATGGTTTGATACATGATCTCACCATTGAACCTTATCCAACTTGCAAATCTTGTATTCGGGGTAAAATGACCAAAACTCATTTTCGGGTGTTGGATACCGAGCCACTGACTTATTGGAACTCACACATTCTGATGTATATGGTCCCATGAGTCAGACTGCATGCAGTAGTTTTTCATACTTCATCACCTTTACCAATGATCTTTCACGGTACGGTTATGTTTATCTGATGAAACATAAATCGGAAACCTTTGAAAAGTTTAAAGAATTCCGAAATGAAGTTGAAAAACAAATTGGTCAATATATTAAATGCCTTCGATCTGATTGAGGTGTGAATGTATGAGTGCAGAGTTCACTGATTATTTTAAGGAGAATGGGATTCTCGCTCAATATACTCTTGTAGGCACTCCGCAACACAATGGAGTATCAGAGAGGAGAAATCAAACTTTATTGGATATGGTCCGATTGATGTTGAGTTATACATATTTACCCTATTACTTATGGGGTTATGCTCTTTTAACTGCCGCACGTCTTTTGAATATAATTCCTTCCAAATTTGTTTCTATGACTCCGTATGTGATATGGACCGGTAGGAAATCGAATCTTAGATATATTAAGATTTGGGGTTGTCCTGTATACGTCAGGATGGATCAGCAGAATAAGCTTTTGCCTCGATGGCAGGAGTTTAGGTTTGTTGGATATCCTTCAAATATGAAAGGATATTTGTTCTATGATACCGAGCATCAAAATTTATTTGTAGCTCGCTTCGTAAAATTGCTAGAAATAGAATTTTTGTTTGAAGGTGGTGATCATAGACAAGTTTAACTTGATGAAGTACAACCTGGAACTAATGAACCAACGAAGGAACTTGAAGTTCAAGTAGATGAAGAACCTTCAACACACACACTCCGTAGGTCACAAAGGGTATCAAGACCTCTTGAATGCTTGTATTTGATACAAGAAAAGAGTCCCGATGTTCTCTTAGTTGAAGAGACAGACCCTTTTAACTATAGAGAATCGACGTTGGACATCGACTCCGTGAAGTGGCAAGACGCCATGAAATCCGAGATGGACTCAATATATGAGAATCAAGTTTGGAACTATAACATCCCCGATCTGAGAGATGTTACCGACATAGGATAGCAGTATTAACCTCATCAGCCTCTGACTAACTACTTATAACTGATACTACTATTACTACTATACGTATCTTGATTTGACTATACTTTGTATGGGACCGTAGCCCCACTCGAAAACACTGAAAACAAACTCAATATTAATTATTGTACTTGATAACAATTGATTTTACAATGACTACATACCTCAGAACTGATACAAGACTTATATTTGACTAAGACTCGTACTTGACTAAGACTGGACTTTTATTCAAACTCTGACTCGTACTGGGGGACTTCATACCCAGTGACCGCATCAGTATCCATCCTCCCGAGCTCGTCCTCCGAGAATCCTGTAAAATATAAAGACTGAAGTGGGGGTTAGATCATTATTCGATCTAAGTAAGTGGACGTAAATCTGAGATCTGATGTTAAACGTTTGGTTTCAAAACTATAGTGTAAAGCATTTTTATTTGAAAAATCTTTTTTGAAAACTCAATCTGAAAATCTCTTTATAAAACTTTTCTTTTTGAAAAGAGCTTTGAATCTCTGGTTTCTGGGAATTGTTACTAAAATCTAGTTTCTGAAAACTATTTTCTAAAAATCTGAAATCTGTAGCCAGCAGTGCAAACCCATGACTTTGGGCCATTACGTATCGCCGTCCCCCAAAGCATGCCACTACTGTCTCTAATACTGGTGGTGCTCTACGCCCAGGAAAGAACTCAACTGGGCATGTCCGGGAATAACTCAACCGGGTCTCTGAAACTGGTGGTCTTGGGGAGTTACGTATCGTCGTCCCCCAAGCCACAAACTAGAACTGGCGGTGCGGATCTATGCTTCCACCCAAGCTCTGAACTAGAGTCCAGGTACACGAACATAAGTTGTCATCATGGCTCTGAAACTAGGATCTAGGGGCGTTACGTATCGCCATCCCCATAGTCCTCTACATGTGCACATGTCCTCTGTCTGTCAATTCCATACTATCTCAAGTTACATACTGCGTGATTTTTTACCTCATGCCCCGAAAAACATGAAAATCATATTTTAAATCTTTAAACTGTAAACAATGTTTTCAGAAAATCACTTACTTTCTCAAAACATATATGTATATGAACAATGTCTGAAAAAGAAATCTTCTAACACCCTATAGCGTATAATATAAGTCTGAAACAAAAATAAAAATTAGTTTAAAAGAAGAGTGTCCACTCACTGTGTTTAAGTCTGGCTAGCACTAGATCCTTGGTCGAAGGAGAATGCGGTTCCTGTGGATAACCTACGATTGGAACTTAATTAGAATCAACATAGTAAAAATAACCTCGATACTTTTAATACTTAAATATTCATCCGTATATTATATACACAAGGCTTATGATGATCATAATTTGATATTGGATGTGTGTATAAACTGATATGAGTCCCTAAGGGCGGCCTCTAACGTGCTAGGGCAGAACAGGGGTGTTAAAACTGATTTGGTGAGTTTCTGGTCTCGCGTTGCGACGCAGGAAGGACTGCGCGTCGCGACGCGCGGTGTCCAGAATCCGGTCATATTCATCCTCTTGCGTCGTGACGCGACCTGCATTTCCAGGTTTATGATTTCTACATCCAAGTTCATCCAAAATTTAATTCATCCAAATTCACCCCATATAAATACTTCCATACTACAAACCAAAACACAATACATCATCCTATACATCATTTAACATATATTAACCCCCAATTTATCAATCAAAATAACTTCTAATCACTTTATCAAATTTTACCCAAAACTCACAACTTGGGAATTATCAATGTTTCCATGGTTTTTTTTTTTATGTTAAAAAAATTCATACTACCATCATCACTACCAAACTAATCAATCTACTTAAATTATCAAAACTTAAAAGCTCCAAAAATAAGAAAATGGGTCAAGTTACTTTACTTCCTTTCACTTAGTTTTTCTTCATTCTTCAAGACTTCATTACTAGTTCTTCTTCTTTGGTTTATCTTTTCTCTTTCTTCTCCCTTTCATCTTCTTCTTTTCTCTTTCTCTCCTTCTTCTTTTCTTTCTTTCTTCTTCCTCTTTTCTTTCTTTTCTTTCTTCTTTCTTTTCTTCTTCTCCATCTCACGTTACTGCCTTTCTTTTTGCTTCACCAATTTGTGATTTGTGAATAGTACTTGCTTTATATAGCGAGGGGTGCCTTAGATATTTGTAAGTTATGGAAGTGTGTAGAAAAAGGTAGAAAGTTTGAGATTTCTCCTTTTAAGTCCGAAATTATTATTCATATGTATTTTAAATCGCATTTTTACTAGCTTATGATTCGAATTTAGGAAAAATATTCAACGTGAAAGTTGTAGGTCTCGATCCCAGCTTTCCGAAGATATAAAATTCATGAAAATCGGAGATTGTATGAAAACGTTACACCCCAAATACCATGGGCGGTCCAAAGGAAGAACGGTACAGTCTCGTCCCGGAACTTCGAGAAATTTATCGATTGTTCTCAAGGTCATTCCATGAGTATATTTGAGTCTCGTCATAATCTATTTTACATGCCTTCATCCCGTACGTAACAGTATTACTGTAGGCAGCAGTAAAAACTACCTGTCGTTACAAATTATCCCCCCTTAAATAGGATTCGTCCTCGAATCCTTTATGGCGTCTAACTTGGGTTTTCTTAGTTTCAAGAATATCTAGAGATTCTACTATACTTATCTTCTTGTCTCTAATCTTTACTAGCTACTTGATTATTTTTTTTCTAGCGGTTCCTTTGGATTTGGTTATGGTTAAAGCTTATGTTCTTTCGTATTTTGCTTATAAAGGTCATTACTCACATTCTTGCCAATATTCTGTTGCTCGAGGGTTCATTTTCTATGACAATCTCAGCTTTGCACTAACTTATTTCATCGTTTCCATACTATGATATGAATCTACCAAACCACCTATACCCGCGGCTAAACCATCCCAAACCCGTAGTGGTTTGGTCATTTTAAGCTAGGGCTAGGTACCTTATATGATTATTCAATCAAAATAATTTCCTTGTTATTACTTACCATTACCTTTTACTTATTAAGTACTCTTTCCTACCGTCATTATACCTTAACAGTTCCACTTTCTAAACTTTTCTTAGTACTCTTTTCATCCTTCACTTCATTCTACCATCTACTAAGAACTTTCTTGGTCTATGTTTCTGCCTTTCTTGAGGAATATCTTTTTCCTTATGCACCTATTGATGAAGCCCAGGATGCAGCCCATGGTGGACGGACCATCACAGTACAAGTTCCAGAGGGTCCAATCACGAGGCCTCGAGCTAAGAAGATCCAGGAAGCTATGAATGAATTCATACAGAAGATGGTATCTGACTATTCCCATACTTCTACTTCATTGAGTATGGGCTTGACGCTGGACGAACCCAAGATGGTGAATCTTATTCAGGCCGCGGAGCAACGAGTTACTTAGGCCTATTCTATTATAGTTATTTGGCATTTGTTATTCATTTATTTAGGGCTTGACATTTGTTTTATTTCGGCCCGTTATTTACGTTTGATTGTTTTCTTTAGATTATTATTTTATGTTTGGGAATTAGGTTAAGCGTGCAAAGGTTTGCACGTGGGGATATCTTAGCTTAGTTTTAGGATACGCGCCTATTGACGTGTGGGTAGTTTCATTTTATCCTTGTGGGTTAGGGTTTTGGTTGCAGCCTCCTTATAAAAGGCTAACTCTTTAGTTATGTTGAACAACTCTCTTTTCAATAAAGTATTTTATCAATTCATGAGCATTGAGATCCTCAATTTATTCTCATTGGTTTTGGCTTATCAAAGGACTGCTAACCCTTTGTGGCGCCCCTAATAGCACTCTAGGTTTCTGTTGCTGGTTCTTCAGAGGTTTAGAGCTTTTATTCGAACTGTCTTGGTTTTTTCTTGGGAATGATTTCAATCTTGTGTGGTTTTGTCTGGCTTCACTCCAGGCAGGTTCTCATCAGTCGGTATCAGGAGAAAAGGTTCCAAGGTCGGTTCACATATCTGTTCTAATTTTTTTATTTCGTTCATTATATTATCGCGTGTGTTTCTTTCCTGTGTTTGTTTTCCTGCATTTTTTTTCTCCATGCGTTTGTGTTCCTGCGTTTTATTTTTTTATCTTATATCACCCTTGTTTTTTTTGTTACCTGTGTTGTTTTGCGTCTGTTTTGCATCTTTTGGTCTCTGCATTGTGGGTATTTCTTTTTCTGATTGTGTCTTTCCCTTAAACTGCGTTTGTGCGATTTGCGTAACCTAGGGTTCTAAGACCCCAAACTCTTTGCGGCAGTAGGTAAAACTTGGTGAGATTTTGGTAACAATCGAAATCAGGTCAAATCTACAACACCAAACGTTTTAGGAGGTATGCAGGACGCGATTTTAAAAAAAAAGTACAAAATTTTAAAATTTTGCCTACATGCAATTTTTTTCCTAGCAGTTGTATTGTCAAGACGAGGTGATTGAGATAGTTGACTTGTGCGTGTTTAAAAATTCCAAATTTCGAGTGTAATCGCTTACCTGTTGTCTTCTTTGTCGCAATCGCTAGTGTCTTTGCCTTTCCTTCTTCAATTGTATTTCACTAGCCTTTTCTTTATCAATTCTCCTAAAATGTATGCGCATATTGTTTTCCCTTATGTTTGTGTCTACCTCTCTGTTGTACTTGTGATTGAGCTGAACAGTGCTATTTGGGATAACATTAAGGGTTTGTTCTTTCCTGCAAGTTCAAATCCTTTGAGAACTCATCCGAGGGCAAGAGTGGTAAAAGGCAAGAGTGGGTGAGCTTAGTTTCGAGTAAAAGCCATTTGAGTAACAAACACGAGAAAATTGGAATTGTGAGGATTTTGACTTTCTCTTTATTTTAGTTGTTCTTTATTTTTTTTATTTTATTTTATTACTAACGTTTGTTGCAGCTTAAAAAAAAGCAGAAAAAAATAAAAAAGAAGAAACATGTCCAGAGAAGGCGCAGCCCCAAGTCAAAGTGCCAATTCCCCACAGGAGCCCCAATTGCGGGATGTGGTGAATACAGTGACAGCACTTCAGCATGATTTTGTTCGAGTATTAGAATTGATGAGGGATGTTCGAGATTAGGTGCAAGCGATGAGACATAATACTCCACAGAGGAATAGGCCAACACGGTCGACTAGAGCTAATGAGGCAGGGCACGTACCCCCCAGAACTGGTGGGCGACATACTGTACCCATGGACGAGATGGAGGCCGAGAATGAGTTTGATTATGATGAGGAGTTTGATAGAGTATCAGAGGTAGAGATGGGTGAATTTTTGCCTAGAAGAGGTAGGAATGAAAGGCCGTTCATGAGGAATCATGAGAATGAGGAAGATGGTGATTTGGGTAAAATCAAGATGACAATCCCTCCTTTCCAAGGAAAGAGTGGCCCCGAAGCTTATCTAGAGTAGGAACGTAAGCTAGAGCTTCTTTTTTACCGTCATAATTATTCCGAGCTTAAGAAGGTTAAGTTGGCGGTTATTGAATTTAAAGATTATGCACTTGTCTGGTGGCATCAAATGATGATCAACATTCGGAGGCATAGGGAGTGTCCGATCACTACATGGGCCGAATTGAAAACGGTTATGAGGAAGCAGTTTTTACCGAACCATTACTATCGAGATCTGTATCATAAACTTCAGAATCTAACACAGGGGTTTCGGAGTGTCGAAGACTACCACAAGAAGATGGAAATTGCAATGATTCGCGCCAATGTCGAGGAGGACCGAGAAGAAACTATGGCCCGATTTCTAAGTGGGTTGAATAGGGAGATTGCGAATGTAGTGGAACTGCAACATTACATGGAATTAAAGGACATGATACATATGGCAATGAAAGTAAAACGCCAACTCAAGCGAAAAACTGCATTCAGAGGAAATTCAGGTCCAACCAATACATGGAAGTCAAAATGGGGAGATAATGACAGGGATGACACCACATCTAGGTTTAGATTAGAGGCCACAAATCCAATGGAAGATACCACCACCAAGCCTAGACCAAAATTCGAGACCCCACCAAATAGGAGTCGTGACCTTAAATGTTTCAAATGTTTGGGGAGTGGCCATATAGCATCACAGTGCCCTAACAAAAGAACCATGTATATGGGGGTGATGGTGAGTTAATTTCATATGGTGAGGATGTCGTGGAGGAGGCGCCCGAGTTGGAGGTCGCCAGTGATGAAGAATGGGTTGAGTATGCAGCCAAGGGGGAGTCCCTTGTGTCCCGCTGTGCTTTAAATACCCAGACAAAGGTTAAGGATGATATGGTACAACAGCGAGAGAACATATTCTATATTAGATGCCTAGTCTAGAACAAGGTTTACAGTATGATTATCGACGGGGGCAGTTGTACTAATGTGACTAGTACAATACTTATTGATAAGCTGGGTTTGACTTTACTTAAACACCTTAAGCCGTATCATTTGCAGTGGTTAAATAACTGTGGCGAGGTTAAAGTCAATAAATAGGTCTTGGTTAGTTTCACTATTGGTAGATACAAGGATGAGGTGTTGTGTGATGTAGTCCCAATGTAAGCTGGACATCTGTTACTGGGGCGTCCTTGGCAGTTTGACAGGAGAGTGATGCATGATGGGTTTCGTAACAGATATTGTTTTGAGAAAGATGGAAGAAAGGTTACACTTGTTTCGTTGACGCCACGAGAAGTCTTTGAAGATCAAATGAAGCTACAGGCTTCCATAGTGCAAACACCCGCGGGCGAGATCGAGGATGAGAGTCGAAGGGATGAGGTTAACATTCCAAGGGAGTGAGCGAGAGAAACAGTGAGCGTGCACAAAATAATGAGAGTGTGGGTAGAATGAGAAATAGTTTCTTTGCTAAAAATGGAGAATTGAGGAGAGAGTATACCAGGAATAAAGTGATGATCCTCCTTCTGTATAGAGAAACTCTTTTGAGTTCTGATGACACTAACCCTAACACTGTTTTTCCTAGTGTGTTTACTTCTTTATTGCAGGATTATGGTGATGTGTTTGCGGAGGAGATCCTTCAAGGTTTACAACCAATTCGTGGTATTGAGCATCAGATCGATTTCATCCCAGGGGCGGTCATTCCCAACCGACCAGCTTACCGCAGCGACCCTGAGGAAACTAAGGAGCTCCAAAAGCAAGTGGAGGAGTTGATAAGAAAAGGGTAAGTACGAGAGAGCATGAGTCTGTGCGCAGTTCCAGTCCTGTTAGTCCCAAAGAAAGATGGTACATGGAGAATGTGTGTGGATTGTCGAGCAGTCAACAATAACACTGTAAAGTATCGCCACTTTATCCCTATATTAGATGATATGTTGGATGAATTATATGGCTCTTGTATTTTTTTCAAAAAATGACCTTAAAATTGGGTATCATCAAATTAGGATGCGGGAAGGGGATGAATGGAAGACTGCCTTTAAAACAAAATATGGGTTATATGAGTGGCTTGTGATGCCATTTGGGCTTACAAATGCCCCCAGCACCTTTATGCATCTAATGAATCATGTTTTACGTGCCTTTTTGGGTAAATTTGTAGTCGTACATTTTGATGATATTTTAGTATACAGCAAGAATTTATAAGAGCATGTAGGACATGTGCGAGCTGTGTTTGATGTTTTGAGGAAAGAATTGTTGTATGCTAACCTTAAAAAAATGTGGTTTTTGCATGGAAAAAGTGATATTTCTAGGGTATGTCATTAGTGCTCAATGCATTAAGGTTGATGAAAACAAGGTCAAGGCCATTCGTGAGTGGCCTACACCTAAGAGCATCACTGAGGTTAGTAGTTTCCATGGACTAGCCAGTTTCTATAGGAGGTTTGTAAAAGACTTTAGCACTATCGATGCACCATTTACTGAAGTCGTAAAGAAAAATGATGGTTTCCATTGGGGGAGGAACAAGAGAATGCCTTTAAACTTCTTAAAGATCGATTATGTTCTACTCCTGTTTTAGCCTTACCTAACTTTAACCAAACTTTCGAGATTGAGTATGATGCTTCAGGTGTCGGTATTGGGGCAGTACTTATGCAGGAACGACGTCATATAGCTTTCTTCAGTGAAAAGCTCAATGGCGCAGCGCTGCGTTACCCAACCTAGTCAGAGCGCTGGAAACTTGGCATCATTACCTCTAGCCAAAAGAGTTCTTGATTCTGACTGAACATGAATCTCTGCGGCATATCAAAGGTCAAGGAAAACTTAACAAATGTCATGCAAAATAGATGGAGTTCGTGGAGACCTTCCCATATGGCATTCGATATAAGCAATGTAAGGAGAATGTGGTTGTTAATGCACTTTCACGCAGGTATGTTTTACTTACATCCTTGAGTTCTAAGTTTATTGGTTTTGAATTTATCAAAGATTTCTATACAAATGATCATGACTTCTCTGAGATCTACATTACATGTGACAAAGGTGCTTATGGTAAATTTTACAGACAAGATGATTTTTTATTTAAGCAGAATAAATTGTGTGTGCCTAGTTGTTCTATGCGTAAATTATTGGTCCGTGAAGCACATAGTGGGGGTCTTATGGGTCATTTTGGTGTTACGAAAACATTGGATATCTTGCATGAATATTTTTATTAGCCTAAAATGAAGAAGCATGTCATACGCATTTGTACTGGTTGCATTACTTGTAGGAAAGCAAAATCTAAAGTTCAACCACATGGGCTTTATACAGTTTTACCTGTTCCTCAGGCACCGTGGGTAGATATTTCCATGGACTTTGTGTTAGGATTGCCTAGATCTAGGAAGGGCCGGGACTCTATTTTTGTTGTAGTTGACCGTTTTAGCAAGATGGCACACTTTATTGCATGTTACAAATCAGATGATGCCACACACATTGCTGACTTATTTTTTAGTGAGGTTGTTCGCTTACATGGAGTACCTCGGAGTATAGTATCGGACAGGGATGCAAAGTTTTTAAGTCATTTTTGGAAAATTTTATGGGGTAGGCTGGGAACTAAACTGTTATTTTCCACCACTTGTCACCCACAGACTGACGGTCAAACTGAAGTCGTTAACGGGACCCTGTCCCAACTATTACGTACTGTCATTTCTAAGAATTTGAAGACATGGGAAGAATGTTTACCTTTCATTGAGTTTGCATATAATCGTAGTATTCATTCCATTACTTCTTATTCTCCTTTTGAATTGTGTATGGATTTAACCACTAACACCTCTGGATTTATTTCCTTTGCCCGTTGATGAGAGGGGGCCTAGATGGTAAGCGCAATGCCGACTTGGGCAAGTCCATACATGAGAAAGCAAGAAAACACATTGAGAAGAAGAATGAAACTATGCCTCGCATGCCAACAAGGGTAGACGTCGTGTCTTTTCGAACCCGTGATGGTTTTCGGTACACATGTGAAAAGAGCACTTCCCAAAGCAATGACAATCCAAACTCCAACCCAAAGGCGATGGCTCGTTTCAGATTCTTGAGAAAATCAATGACAATGCCTACAAAGTGGATTTTCCAGGTGAGTATAATGTTTCTGTGTCATTTAATGTTTCTGATCTTTCTTTGTTTGATGCAGATTCGAGGTCGAATCCTTTCGAGAAGAGGGGGAATGATGAGGCCCAGGATGCAGTCGCCCAAGATGCAGCCCATGATGGACGGACCGCCACAGTACAAGTTCCAGAGGGTCCAATCATGAGGTCTCGACCTAAGAAGATCCATGAAGCTATACACGGATTCATACAGAAGATGGTATCTGACTATTCCCGTACTTCTACTTCATTGAGTATGGGCTTGACGCTGGACGAACCCAAGATGGTGAATCTTATTCAGGCCGCGGAGCAACGAGTTACTTAGGCCTATTCTATAATAGTTATTTGGCATTTTTATTCATTTATTTAGGGCTTGACATTTGTTTTATTTCGGCCTGTTATTTACATTTGATTGTTTTCTTTAGATTATTATTTTATGTTTGGGAATTAGGTTAAGCGTGCAAGGGTTTCCACGTGGGGATACCTTAGCTTAGTTTTAGGATACGCGCATATTGGCGTGTGGGTAGTTTGTGGGTTAGGGTTTTGGTTGCAGCCTCCTTATAAAAGGCTAACTCTTTAGTTATGTTGAACAACTCTCTTTTCAATAAAATATTTTATCAATTCGTGAGCATTGAGATCCTCAATTTATTCTCATTGGTTTTGGCTTATCAAATGACTGCTAACCCTTTATGGCGCCCCTATTAGCACTCTAGGTTTCTGTTGCTGGTTCTTCAGAGGTTTAGAGTTTTTATCCGAACTGTCTTGGTTTTCCTTGGGAATGATTTCAATCTTGTGTGGGTTTGTCTGGCTTCGCTCCAGACAGGTTCTCATCTCCTATCATTTCCTCAGACCTTGGTTTCTTGAAATATCGGTTATCACTTGACTACTACCTTATTTGGTACTATTCTAACTTAATACTTCCTTTCTGACTCTCATTAGCTTCACTTGTTCATTCTTGGACTACATCTGTAGGTCTCAACTCCTTGATCTTTCCTTACTATTCTTTTATATCCACTCGTCTTTTATACTCGTTTGCATGCTAGAATATCTTCTCTTTATTGATTTCCATACTGTGGTAAACTTGTTTTCTTGGTTCTATACCACACTACACTTCCGTCAATACTTACCTAGTATTTCCTCTCATATTTGTTATTACACCTTGAGAATTTCACTTTTAATACTTGTATCAGCTAACCTTTTTTATTTACTTTTCTACTTCATTCTATATCTGAATCTACTATGGGTCATATCTCTGTTTTTTTACTAGAAGAATATTTGTTCTCATATGTCCTTGGTTATTAGTAACGTTGTCCCTTATATTCTTATCGTATGCTTAACTAGTACTTTTTCTCTTTATTGCCTTATCTAGTATCTTCCCTTTAAATCTCTGACTTAGACTATTTATTCCTTTCTTTTTATTCTGATTTGTTGCTATTTTTAAGAGTCGTATGTTTCGATCATCTATCACTACACTCCAGGTCCATATTTGTTACTGGTATTGATCAATGGTTGGGAGGGTGGGAACTAGTCTTGAGGCCCTTTTGTTACAGCATTTCGGTGACACATACTTTTTTTGCCTAAGACTTTCGTGTATACCTGTCTGGTGTCTTTTCCTACACTGGGTCTTACTGCTAAAACTTATCTGACTTGCCTTTTCCAACCTTACTCTTGATCACTTTATCAGTCAATCACTCTGCATCTCATACCAAGTCCTTCTAGAAGCAAACTCCTTAATGATTTTCCTTATACTGTCTTTTTATCCCTTTCTGCTACTTAACTTTCTGCGGTTACTATATTCTTTCCCTGAATACTACTATAATCACTTTGCTATATTTCCTAAGGGACTCATTCTGCTATGAAGGTTCCTTTCTTATCTTAGTTCCTCAACTTCTTACTCATTTACTCTCTTGAAAACTCTATTTACTTCAACTACTAACGGCATCCTCTACTAAATCTTTGATCCAAACGTTACTCTCTTCTTAAAATCTTTCTTCTCAATACCATGAAGTTCTTTATATGTTGTTCACTATGTCCCACAAATCTTTATCCATGATCTTTTATACTTCTACTATCTTCACTTCCTTAAGGGTTCTTTGTTTCTATAAAGGTTTCCGCACTTTGCTCAACTTACTGTAGCGTTAAATTTTCCTTTTTCAAGTTTCTTGTCTATGATTTCTTTAGACTCATCGACCTAGTTGTCGAGCCATTCCGATTATTTGTCTAATCTATCAGTTGCTCTTCTTTACTGGTTCTTCTCTTTACTAGGCTCTAGGGTCCCACACCTATCATTGATTCTTTACTCTATTATTTCCTCGTTATATTTTCTTCGTGTCCAAAACACTGAATTTCCTTGTTACTCCTCGCGTTTCTCCTACCATTTTCATGTCCTATTTCCTTACTGTACTTCTTGCTACTAAGACTAGCGGTGGGTCATTCCTCTATTTGTTTCTTAGATCCCAACTTTTTGTTCTTTGCTATAAACCTTGATTTAATCAATTTATTCTATTTTCCATACTGGTACTCTTATCAATTCTTAAGTACCTCCAACTTTATAGGTCTATTCTTATATTCTTCTACGGATCTCTACTGGCTCGGCTTATCTGTGAGTTCTATGAAATTTGATCTATTTGTGATCTTCTACTGGTCTAGGAAACCTTACTCTGACTTACCTCGTTCTTTGAGCTACCCTGTGTTTCCTTCTTTATATTCTCGAAGCTTCCTTGATTCTTCTTCTAGGTGGTTTGCCTCTCAAGGTCCTTTCATTTCTTGAAATATACTCCCGTTGGATTTCTCACGGTCGCCTATACTCATACTGATAAGAACTGGTTATATGTCATTGGTCATTTTCTTTATGCCTCGGGGAGCTTCTTCACATTTGCTCTAGTACTTTATGTCCTGAAGGAGTCTATTGCTCATATAGAGCGGGTATGAGATAGACTCTGTCAGGATAACTTCCTTAACCGGTATCTCGAAGGAGTGAGGATCTGGGTAGGTCGAGGCCTTATCTATTGGATCCTTTGGCTAGGGTAACTAATTGTTGTTTCTGTCGCCGTTCATCTTTTTTGCCTATGGGTCTAAGTTTTGAAAATCTAAAATTTGTTTATCTCTATAGCATCTCTCATTTATTAGAAGCCTTGACGAAATTCCTGATTTCTCATTTCTTCTGCTTTATGGCTACTTTCGATTATTCAGTGAGCTTGCGATCTATTCAAGGTGCTTGAGTATTATTATATCAACTTAGAAGAGTTCCTGAGGAGGAAAAGAATCATACTTGAGGGAAAGATATTTTGCTTAGATCTACTTGGTATTCATTTATGGTCTAGTCCTGTTCCACTCTTCTTTAATACAGGCTCTGGTATTTTCCTTTATTACTTAACTTCGTGTCTCTAATTCTTGTTACTACATATTCTGGCATGTCTCATATGTTTCTATTCCTATATTTACTTCCAATTACTTAGGTATCTGCCTTCTATATTTTACTCTGCTTCCTAACTTTTCTTTTTCTCCTATTTTCCTGAGTGAGTACTTATGAGGCTTTACTATCTAAGAGAAGTACTTGAAGACTACTAGTTCGGCTTGAAAGAATGGTTTAAGGAGGGAAGGGATCTTACACTTTCTAGGCACTCTATTACTTGTTTGGGCTTTTCTATTCTCTTGCATATTCCTGGGTAGATATCCTCAAAATTCCTCTGTTTTATTCCATCTCCTTAGTATTCTTTATTTCTGGCTACCTATACTCTTATGCACCCTTCTGTACTTTCTTATAATTTTCCTTTCTCACTTCCAAGTTAACTTTTCTTAAAATCCTACTGTCTGTTTCCATAGCTTGTTTATTCTTCTGGTACTAGATCAGTATAACTTCAAGAAGATTTCTTATCTGTTATCTAGAGTGAAATTGTTCTTACGGGGGATACTATTTGAATTACTAATAAGGTTTACTAAACTGTCTATGGAGCTTTAAGGACGTACTCAAGGATCGGATACTGGAGAGGTAATGCCTCATATATGGGTATCCCGGACATACTTTGTAACATCCCCGATCTGGGAGATGTTACCGGCAGGGGATAACAGTATTAACCCCATCAGCCTCTGACTAACTACTTATAACTGATACTACTATTACTACTATATTTATCTTGATTTGACTATACTTTGTATGGGACCATAGGGCATAGCCCAACTCGAAAACACTGAAAACAAACTCAATATTAATTATTGTACTTGATAACAATTGATTTTACAATGAATACACACTTAGAACTGATACAAGACTTATACTTGACTAAGACTGGACTTTTATTCAAACTCTGACTCGTACTGGTGGACTTCATACCCAGTGACCGCATTAGTATCCATCCTCCCGACCTCGTCCTCCGAGAATCCTGCAAAACATAAAGATTGTAGTGGGGGTTAGATCATTATTCGATCTAAGTGAGTGGACATAAATCTGAGATCTGATGTAAAACGTTTGGTTTCAAAACTATAGTGTCAAAGCATTTTTATTTGAAAACTCTTTTCTGAAAACTCAGTCTGAAAATCTCTTTATAAAACTTGTCTTTCTGAAAAGAGCTTTGAATCTCTGGTTTCTGGGAATTGTTACTAAAATCTAGTTTCTAAAAACTATTTTCTACAAATCTGAAATCTGTAGCCAGCAGTGCAAACCCATGACTTTGGGGCGTTACGTATCGCCGTCCCCCAAAGCATGCCACTACTGTCTTTAATACTGGTGGTGCTCTATGTTAGGGTTTTTTGGGGATGGGCACAGCGGAAGCGCGGGTCGGGCGAAATCGTATTTTAAAAATTTTTCAAAATATCGAATAAATTATTCAATATCTAATATGAATAATTTATTCATATTTCACCTAAACCAATTTATTCAATATCAAATATTGACATAAACATAGTTGAAAACTCGCGAAACTTTTACGAAAATGGTTTTCCGTAAAATGACGCAAAACACGTTTTGACCGAACCGACTACCCAACACTTATGGAAAATGCCTAGGACAGATTCAATAGTGTCGGGGAAGTTCACGGGCTGCCCGAAAAGTGACAGATTCACTGTTTGGGCGGCCGTCACCCGATAACGCAGTTTTTGGCCGTTTTCGCTTATTTCAAGTCGGAAACACAATCCGGCAATTGTGCCAATACCCAAAATGCATCTATTACATTCATAAGACATCAAAAACATCCCAAAATTTCCAGTTTGGTAGATTCTGATCTGCATACCAAAAATTACAAATAAACATGCTTTAAATCCAATTTTTCAAGACTAAATCAATTAATCTCAACACCAATTCAAAGTCACCACATATGAACAACTCTAGAAAAATTCTAGGTGCCATAAGAGTGGTCACAACACTCTAGAATAGCAACAAGATTTTCCAACATTAAATTGAATATATTGGAATATAATTACACTAATTACTTCCAATTTCAACTTCACATATGCTTAAACTTCCTTCTCCATCATCTACAACCAAAAGCCCCAATTTTATATGAAGAAAATAAACCCTAGAACCATTCTAACAATTCAAGAATCATGAAATAAATTTCTAAACTCAAGAATGATAATGATTACCTCTAATCTCCATTTATCCTTAAGTTTTTCTTGAATTTTCTTCATTTTATTCTTTGTTTTATCAAATACAACTGTAGAGGTTTTGGTTGCTGCCATTATCGGCCATGAAGGCCTCATGGAGAAGAAAGAGAAAATTTCCTTTTTTAAATCACTCTTTGACCGACTTTATGCATAGTAAAAAAGGGGCATTTTAGTCATTTTCCAATTTTAATCTAATTAAAATGATATTAGATTTATGTAAACCAATCAAATTAATACATATAAAGCATATATTAAAGCAAGCCAAATGTACCAATAATAATTAACAACTTCCATAACATTTATGGAAAAGTTTATTAATTAATAATTCAAATATTTAACAATTAATATCCAAATAATTAATTAATATAATTATTATTATATATATGTATTTTATTTACAATAAATAACAAATACATATATTTATGGCATGTGTCAAAATCTCATTTGACGAATAATTAATGTGTATCTAATCGTATTATGTATCAAATACAAATACACAATAATTATTAGCGGACAAAATCCTCTAATTACATGTGTTATCGTTTAACCGATTAAACGATCCGAATTAACTCATTTAATCCGGTGAAGTATTATGAATAATCTGTATTATTCATATCGAGTTGTCCAAGTGCTCAAAGAGTACACTTCATATTGTGGTACTCTCTAAGTTTAGGTTTATTCGTCACGAAATCCAATTTCGTGTCCATAATCCACCCACTCATGGATTATGATGATCACGGATAATCTCACTAAACTATGCAAGCCGAGGTCATTACATACGTATAATCCCTCCGTTACAGGCTATCCATATTATACATGGGGTATAGATGAAAATGTCAAACCCGTTCCGTATAATATAGTCGACATTTCATTTACGATCTCTAAACAACACTCAGAACTAGTTTCCGACGTTATACCACGGCCATGGATTTACTAGATCATAAACACGTGCGGATGCCTATGCCCTATACACAAGACTGACAGATCCTATCTTGATACGCACTGGATATCATGAGCATCAGTCCAAACCCAACGAACAGACGGATGTATGATCATGGATAGATCGTTGACGTGACTACCTTCAAAGTGTGGAGGATAACTCATATATCCCATTGTGGTTTCTCAAGTCAGCGGACCACTATACTCGCTCAACTCGAGAAGTTTCCTATTGACGTTGGTGTACCATCTATTAGGAAACCTTTAATGAGTCATTCAGTATCTTATCAAATAAACACCTACATGTCTATACGAGACTCATGGTTCACTGGGATAAACCATCGGACCAAGTCACGATATACGACATGTACTGGTCTTAGCGGATCTCTACTAACTGACCCATGTTAGTAAATCTTGACCATGAACTTTATTTAAGGATATACATCTTATAGTGTGCTTCCCAATGTCACTTGCTCTAGTGCCAATCCCCAATAATTAGATCGAATAATATACACGTCTCACTGAACCAGATTCAGTTTCGATCTAATCGTAATCAGATAACTAATCGTAATTAGATCGAATAAACGTATAAAAGACAAGGGTGCTACCATTAAATTAGTAATATTTATGGAAAATAGAATTGCTCGTATTTATGAATCGGACATAAATATGATCCGGATTGGCACTCTAAGCACCAACCCTAACAATTTCTCTCACTTGCTCTAGTGCCAATCCCCAATATCATATACACATCTCAATGTGTATCACATATTGTAGCCCCCAAGAGCTCACATTTCACTCAAGAGGTAGGCAACAACAAGTAAGCCTGCTTTACAAATCGAGTTTGTCCAACAAACCCAACCGTTTTCCTTAACCAGCATCGTTCATATTCTGCAGGATCCAAATTCTACATCAATATGACTCATACATTATATCAGTTTTGTGTTATGGCTGCTGAGTTGTCTAAGTATATATGGATCAAATCCAAAATACTATAAGACAATCGCAAGTACAAAACTAATATCAACACTTCTAATCATTGAGATCACTTTGCAATTTCTTAAGTCAATACTTCAAAAATCGCAACTAATTCCATTAATTCAGTAGAATCAATGGTGACACTCCCACTGCATCTTTTCTGACTTTATACGACATAGACCATCTAATGTCATAATTAGAATCAAAACTAATCTGACCTTATGGTTGCTGACTAAATTCTCCACAATTAAGAAACTAGTTCTTAATATCTCAAATATCACAAAGAACATGTTTCTAGAACCATCATATGGTCTAAAACATATCAAAATAACTCGTAACAGTTACGATTAAATTGATATCTTTAATCGCATATAATATAATATTCATTACGCCATCATCCTATGATGCATAAGATTGACTAGACATTCCAATTAATCTATCTTTCGACAAAGAAATCATCCTCTACGAAAGATGAATACTATATACATAAAAGACACATTAACTGTCATACAGATAGTCTTATTGTGTTCTTTATTAGATCATATCTAATATGCGACTAATGGAAGTTTCTCACAAGTCTCATAGTTTTATATCTTTTATAAAACTTTATATCAAATATAACAGAGACTACTCACACTGCTAACACGGAGAAAAGAAGACTTAGGATATGTAATACTAGAAAGAAATTTGTACACTCCCACTGACCCTACTGACAAATATGTATTCTCTATACTTCGATAAAACCAGACAATCTAATTGATATCAAAATCAGAGAACACGAATTTCCGGAAAGCTTATCTGAGACTACAATAGGCTCCATAAGCCAGTATATCAAACTATGATCTTCGCAGAATACAAACTCTAGGGCCATTCTAGAATGAACTCTTCAAACAAAGAAATCACAACGGATCTCTCATTCGAAGAAATCACTCAAGAACGCCATTTTGCATTCTTTAGCCAAAACCATGGTTTAATATCAACATTAACCAACAGATACTTAATTATCTAATCAATGCGACAAGAGACAAGCTTCCTCATAATCTACAATAGACTACTGAGTATAACCTACTCATTGTCATACTATAAAGGTCAGAACCTTTATCAAGCTCACTTTACTTTTGCTGCGCAAATAATTTGCACATTTTATGAACTATTCATAACGAAAACCTAATAAAGTTCAAAACTTGATCGTAGTAAGCTATGAACAATCTTAGATCTAAGGTTCAATGTTAAGTTTCGGAATCGATATCAAATATCGCTCCCACTATAAGTTGTAGGACAATTTTCTTAGATAAGAAAATATCAGAATCATTAAGTATCAGATACTTTGTAAATGATTCTGACATCCTATTGGACTTATACAGAAGTAGTCTAAGGGTCTTTTCATCTTATAAATTACATAATTCCATTGCAGTTTATCATTCTCATATTTGACTTCAATAAGTCAAATCTTTTCTGCAATGGTCAACATCCAATGTTAACCACCAAGTAACAAAATAATTTTATTACTCGGAATAGTAGAAAATATGTTCTATCAAATATAATAAAATATTCCATTGAATAGAATAAATGATAAACCTATCACTCGTACCTCCGAGGCACAAGTACTTTCAATTATATAACCATTATACAAAAGAAAGTTTCAAATCTCAAACTATTTAAGATTTGAATTTTCTATCTATACATATCATATATGTAATAGTAGAAACTAATCGAACCTAAATTAAAGAGATGAATTAGTGTTACTGGAGCATAACCCCAAGAGTATTGAAAACCAATTCGGTAACACTCAATATCAACGAATCAAATCATATAAGATTCGATTCTCCCACTGAATGATTCCATCAAAATGGAATCACAGAAGTTTTAATATTGAGTTAGAATCATATTCATTAAATAATCTTAGAACTAATTGTCTTAAATTCATGCGTTTGATCATATCAAACATCTTCGAACAATTCAAAGACGCGCAATGAATTCATAAAGATACAGTTTTCAACACTACAGATAAAATATCTTTGAACTATTCAAAATATTCTATCCGAGTTTCATAAGAAACATATTGACAGTTCTTGAACAATTCAAGACCTTCAATATGTTCTCTATTAGAAACACGTAACTAAGTCATGACAATTCATCAACTGAGTTACCAAGCAAAGAAAACTCTACAATGCAATTTTTAATTCATTAAACTACACACATCCAATGTATTAGTTTAATAAATCTGTGGTCCAATGACAATCATTGGTTAAATGAGATTTAATCAAATCCTGAATACAATATTCATTAAATGGTTAAGGATATGTGGTGTGATATTGTATCAGACCATCATTTACCATACGGAACAAGCATCTAATGCTTTTATGATAAAATCTCATAAAGCACAGTTCTAAGTCATTTATTCTTACCGAATATTTTCTTAATGCTTATCTTTCATCAATGACACTACTAGTCATCTTAAAATATGTAACAACTGTTTGTACAGAATAAGTAACTATCCAATAATCACAAGTTCTGATATCAAATATCAAAACAGTTGTTAAACATTATTTTAAATAACTAGACGAGAGATCAGGTATCCAATACCTACAGTTATCGTATTATAAGAATCAAAATTCTCTATACACAACTATATGTATCTCTTTTCTTAAGCTTTATAATTTTAGTTCAATTATTCACAACGATTGCAAATAATTGATTAGAAAACTGTGTCAGACACGTGACATCTAAAAGTCACTAAAAGCCAAGAAACATCATTAAAAAATAAACAAATACTAAAGGAGTTTTTCTTAATACCAGTCAATAATCTCGAGATATGAACAGATTCGTGTCAATTCTTACTGCATAAGAAACAATTCTAACTATACTATTATATCCTAAACCAGATATTTATTTAGATTACCTAATCACGGCTTAGAAACTAAGTCACAAACCATCTTGATTTTCAAGAAAAACGAACAACAGTTCCCAATGGTTTTAACGAATCTAACTATATCTAAGTCTACTGTCTTTCTAGAACCTATTCTAGAACTAATGCAACCAAAAGTAAAGTCAGAAAAGCTATTCAGGTAATAAGCATGCAGTGGATTAGAAGTATATTCTATGAACAATATAGAATAAAAATAAAACAAAGCGAAATTTTCCAAAAATATTACACACTGCTTAAGTTATGGATTTTAAACTCAGCAGTGTCTCTCACTACTTTACGTAATACCGTAATCCCCAACGGAGAACAGGAATTCGATAATTAAATCAAATTTCATAGTGAGAGTATGATCCCATGAATATATTTCGACTCACAGCTTTGGCACGATCTCGCCTACATATATTCATTAGGTAGACAACTCATTGTCAATCACTCACCAGTGACTCCTGATTTTGGTCCTGACCGTTTCTCGCTGTGACAGCTTTGGCACGTTCACAGGGAGGTGTATCAAGGCTTCACTTTCCAATGACAAACTCAAGCTATTGATGTAGTCCTGACAGCTTTGGCACGTTCAGGATTTCCACTTTCACTTGAATTTGACTAGTATCATTATACAACCGGATGGATAAAATTCTATCAACTACACCATCACTTCTTTGGCACGATCTCGGATGCAGCCATAGAAAGTTACCCATAAACCGTATTGACAAGACGGACCAAGAAACATGTATCCAATACACGTTACTTTACAGCCATATTTCAAAGCAGGGATTTTCCTATGGAAGCTATATTCTACATCAAATGCAAAATTTTAATCTAAATCATTTTCTAAATATTTCAATTCTACCTATAGAAAATATAACACAATTTAACTATTAAATTTCAGTTACATTTCCGTTAACGTAGAACCGAAAAGTAAAGAAATATATCTAAATTATAAGCATGTGCGAACATTAAAATTGGATTAAATATCAAATATCAAGCATGAATAATGTAATGGATGAAGCATCATACCTACTCTGATACCATTTTTGTTGGGGTTTTTGGGCGATGGGCACAGCGAAAGTGCGGGTCGGGCGAAATCGTATTTTAAAACTTTTTCAAAATACCGAATAAATTATTCAATATCTAATATGAATAATTTATTCATATTTCACCTAAACCAATTTATTCAATATCAAATATTGACATAAACATAAACATAGTTGAAAACTCGCTAAACTTTTACGAAAATGGTTTTCCGCAAAATGACGCAAAATACGTTTTTGACCGAACCGACTACCCGACATTTATGAAAACTGTCCAGGTCAGATCCAATAGTGTCGGGGCAGTTCACGGGCTACCCGAACAGTGACAGATTCACTGTTTGGGCGGTCGTCATCCGGTTGACTTAAAAGTCACCCGGTAATACATTTTTTGGCTGTTTTCGCTTATTTCAAGTCGGAAACACTTTCCGAAAATTATGCCAATACCCAAAATGCATCCATTACATTCATAAGACATCAAAAACATCCCAGAATTTCCATTTTCGCAGATTCTGATCTGCAGACCAAAAATTACAAATAAACATGCTTTAAATCCAATTTTTCAAGACTAAATCAATTAATCTCAACACCAATTCAAAGTCACCATTCTAACAATTCAAGAATCATGAAATAAATTTCTAAACTCAAGAATGATAATGATTACCTCTAATCTCCATTTATCCTTAAGTTTTTTCTTGAATTTTCTTCATTTTCTTTTTTGTTTTATTAAATACAACTTTAGGGGTTTTGGTTGCTGCCATGATCGGCCATGAAGGCCTAATGGAGAAAAAATGGAAAATTTCCTTTTTTTAAATCACTATTTGACCGACTTTATGCATAGTAAAAAGGGGCATTTTAGTCATTTTCCAATTTTAATCTAATTAAAATAATATAATCTTTATGTAAACCAATCAAATTAATACATATAACACATATATTAAAGCAAGCCAAATGTACCAATAATAATTAAACAACTTCCATAACATTTATGGAAAAGTTTATTAATTAATAATTCAAATATTTAACAATTAAATATCCAAATAATTAATTAATATAATAATTATTATTATTATATATATGTATTTTATTTACAATAAATAACAAATACAAATATTTATGGCATGTGTCAAAATCTCATTTGACGAATAATTAATGTGTATCTAATCGTATTATGTATCAAATACAAATACACAATAATTATTAGCGGACAAAATCCCCTAATTGCATGTGTTATCGTTTAACCGATTAAACGATCTGAATTAACTCATTTAATCCGGTGAAGTATTATGAATAATATGTATTATTCATATCGAGTTGCCCAAGTGCTCAACGAGTACACTTCATATTGTGGGACTCTCTAAATTTAGGTTTATTCGTCACGAAATCCAATTTCGTGTCCATAATCCACTCACTCATGGATTATGACGATCACGGATAATCTCGCTAAACTATACATCCTGAGGTCATTGCATACGTATAATCCCTCCGTCACAGGCTATCCATATTATACATGGGGTATAGATGAAAACGTCAAACCCGTTCGGTATAATATAGTCGACATTTCATTTACGATCTCTAAAAAATACTCGGAACTAGTTTCTGACGTTATACCATGGCCATGGATTTACTAGATCATAAACACATGTGAATGCCTATGCCATGTACACAGGATTGACGGATCCTATCTTGATACGCACTGGCCATCATGAGTATCAGTCCACACCCAACGAACAGGCGGAGGTCTGATCATGGATAGATCATTGACGTGACTACCATCAAAGTGTGGAGGATAACTCATATATCCCACTGTGGTATCTCAACTCAAAGGACCACTATGCTCGCTCAACTCGAGAAGGTTCCTATTGACGTTGGTGTACCATCTATTAGGAAACCTTCAGTGAGTCGTTCAGTGTCTTATCAAATAAACATCTACATGTCTATACGAGTCTCCTGAGACTCATGGTTCACTGGGATAAACCATCGGACCAAGTCACGATATATGACATGTACTGGTCTCAGTGGATCTATACTAACCAACCCATGTTAGTAAATCTTGACCAGGATTTTTATTTAAGGATATACATCTTATAGTGTGCCTCCCAATGTCAACTACAAACTACGTTGTAACTGTGCACTATATTGTAAATCCTAGGGTCTTTTTCTAATATACACGTATCACTAAACCAGATTCAGTTTCGATCTAATCGTAATCAGATAACTAATCGTAATTAGATCAAATAAGCGTATAAAAGACAATGGTGCTACCATTAAATTAGTAATATTTATGGAAAATAGAATTGCTCGTATTTATGAATCAGAGATAAATACGATCCGGATTGGCACTCTGAGTACCAACCCAAACACTCTACGCCCAGAAAAATGACTCAATTGGGCGTGTCCAGGAATAACTCAACCGGGTCTCTGAAACTGGTGGTCTTGGGGCATTACGTATCGTCGTCCCCTAAGCCACAAACTAGAACTGGGGGTGCGGATCTATGCTACCACTCAAGCTCGTATGAAAAAGTTACGCCCCAAATACCATGGGTGGTCCAAATGAAGCACGATACAGCCTCGTCCCGGGACTTCGAGAAATTTACCGATTTTTCTCAAGGTCATTCCATGAGTATATTTAAGTCTCGTCATAATTTATTTTACATGCATTCATCCCGTACGTAACAGTATTACTGTAGGCAGTAGTAAAAACTACCGGTCGTTACAGGAACTTGGTTCCGTTTCCCAAAGAAATTGCTCTTATCGGTTGTAAATGGATTTACAAGAGGAATCGAGGGCCCGATGGAAAGTTTGAAACCTTTAAGGCCCGATTGGTAGCTAAAGGTTACTCGTAGCAACCTGGTGTCGACTATGATGAAACTTTTTCGTCAATTGCAATGCTAACGTCTATAAGGATTTTGTTGTCAATTGCCGCTTATCATGATTGCAAGATTTGGCAAATGGATGTCAAAACGACTTTTCTAAATGGATTTCTTGATGAATAAATCTATATGGAACAGCCGGAGGGTTTTGCATCCAGCGAGAACTCGGGCATGGTATGCAAGCTGAAGAAGTCCATTTATGGACTTAAACAGGCTTCATGAAGTTTGAATCATCGATTCGATGAGAAAATCAAATTGTCTGGTTTTCTCAAAATTCGGAAGAATCATGTGTGTATAAGAAGGCCAGTGGGAGTATGATGGTATTTTTAATTCTCTATATTGACGACATCCTTATCATTGGGAATGATATCAGGATGATGCAAGGCATCAAAGCTTACCTCTATAAGAATTTCTCCATGAAGGACCTGGGTGAAGCTTCTTATGTCTTAGGTAGAAAACTCTATAGAGATAGAGAAATGAAGCTTATTGGGTTATCCCAATCAACGTACATAGATAAGATCTTGGAAAGGCATAACATTGGTAATTGTAAGACAACAAATATATCGTTCAGACATGGCTTACATCTTTCGAAGAAGATGTGTCCGCAAACAGAAGATGAGAAGATTAGAATATCTAATCAACCTTATGCTTCGTGTTTGGGCAGCATCATGTATGACATGTTATGTACTAGGCCTGATATCAGCTTCTCAGTTAATATGACCAGCATATATCAATCCAATCAAAGAAATGGCCATTGGATGGCCATTAAACATATCCTCAAGTATATTAAAGGTACTAAGGATAAGTTTATTATCCATGGAGGAAAAAAACTGCAAGTTAATGGGTATACGGATTCTGATTTCCAATCGGATCCTGATGATAGAAAGTCTACATCATGATTCGTGTATAACTTTAACGGAGGTGCAGTTTGTTGGAAGAGTTCCAAACAGGGGATTCCACCACAGAGGCATAATATATTGTAGCTTTTGAAGCTGCAAAAGAAGCTGTATGGGTTAGGAAATTTATCACAGAATTGGAAGTAGTCCCAAGTATCGAGAATCTGATTCTGTTATACTGTGATAATATTGGAGCCATTGCGCAAGCAAAAGAACCAAGGGCGCATCAGAAGTCGAAGCATGTGGAACGAAAGTACCACATCATTCGAGAGATTGTGTCACGAGGGGACATTATCGTGTGCAAGGAACCAAGTGAAGATAATATAGCAGACCCACTTACCAATGCCATACCTCCAAAGTTATTTGATAAACATCTGGAGTCGATGGGTATTAGATACAATCGATATTGGCACTAGAGCAAGTGGGAGATTTTGTTAGGGTTGCTGCTCTGAGCGCCAAATTTATTATGTATTTCCTTGTAAATACTAATTGAACATTTTATTATGAATAAAATAAACAGTTTCTTTTATATAACATCTTCTTTAATATGGTAAAGACGTAATAGACCTTAGAATGATTAGTTATGATATTGTTGCAAAAGCGTCACAACTGACTTTGAGTTGTATCATGACGTTGTCATCCTTAGACAGTTCATGGTCAAGGCTTACACTACTTGGTCAGTAAAGTAAACCCGTAGAGACTGGTACATGTCGTATATTGGAATCTTGGATTCCGATGGTTTCTCAATGAACCATGATTCTTGGAGACTCGTATAGATGTGTAGGTGTTTATAGCGGATAAACACTGAATGACTCACCGCAGATTCTTAATGGATGGTACACCAACATCAATAAGAATCTTCTCGGGTTGAGTGAGCATAGTAATTCTTTGACTTGATATACTATTGTGGATATATGAGTTATCATCCACACTTAGATGGCACTCACGTCACCGATCTATTTAGATCATACCTCCGCATGTTCTTTGGGTGTGGACTGATGCTCAGGATATCATGTGTATAAAGAAATGATCTATCAGCTCTGTGTACAGAGCATAAGTATTCAATATGGAATTAGCAATCTGTTAAATCCATGGGCCCATGGTACACTGTAGAAATTAGTTCTAAGTGTTATTAAAGGATTGCTAATAGAAACGTCGACGTGATTATATCTATAGAGATTTGATGTTTACATCTATATCTCTGGAATAATCTGGATACTTGTGACGGAGGGATTATACGTATGTAGTGACATCGACCCGTATGGCTCAGAAAGTTTATCCGTGTTCATCATAATTTACAGGTGGGTGAATTATGAACACGAAATTTGATTTCGTGATGGATATGTCTGAACCTAGAGAGCCTCACTAGTGAAATATACTCGTATAGCACTAGGGCAACTTTTATGAATAATACTGATTATTTATAACTCGTTTAACGGTTAAACGAAAAATACATGCAATCGGGACCTAATCGTCATTTCCGAATTAATGTGTATTTGTATTTAATACTTGATTTTATTAAATACACATTAATTAAATATCAATTTATGATATTTGACATATATCATTAATATAACAAATATCTTAAGTAATGATTTTCACTTTTAAATGGCTTGATTCTATAGGTCCATTTGTTAGTTCACTTTATTAAAGATAAATGTTATCTTTTAATTTTTTAAACTTGGACAAATAAAAATGCAACAAAAATAAAATAATTGTTATTTATTTTTTTTGTAATAATCGGCCAAATTTGAAATGTTTAACAAAATTATTTTTGTTTCATTTTTTCAATGATAACATAAGTTACACAAAATATTTACAAAGAGAGTTGAGAGAAAAGGTGGAAGAAAACAAAGAAAACAAAGACAAAACTTGGAATTTTATAAGTATTTTCATACTTTCTTCTACATGAAAATTATTTCTATTAATCTTAGCTTCAATTTGTGTTGCTAAGTTGATGTCTCTACTCTTTGAGTTTGTAATTAAATATTTTTGAAGCTTGCTGGAAGTGTTTTGCATATATGTTTAATTTCTAAGCTTATTAGAAGTAATTAAGCTTATTAGATTAATTAGTAATCAAAGTTTTCAATCTAGAGTTACTTAACCATTCATAAATGACCTAGAATTTTTCTTGAGTTGTTTCATGATGGTGAGACTTTATTGGTGTGGTATGGATTGAATTATAGTATTGAATTTGTTGAATTTGGTTTAATTTGTCAATTTATGGAAATTGTAAAATTAGGGTTCATAACCTTTATCAAATTTGGGGATTTACATATATGTTATGTAATTTGATGTATATATGATGTATATTAAATTTGGAATTGATTGGATTTGATCTTAACATGTTTTGAACTAAAAAGAACCAAATTGCAAATCTTGGAAAATCTTGGGGGTTCTCGACAATTTCGGAAAAATTGGAGATTTGTGTTGCAAATTGTATTTTCATCTATTAGACAGGTATAAATCATTTTGGGATTGATTTGGAATCAATTAATATGTATTTGACAATTTAAGGACCAAAATGACAATTTAAGGGTGTGCTGACACTCATTTCAAAGTCCTCTTTGCCTAGTTCTTCTTCTTCTCAATCTACGAGATCAGGCAAGAATAAGAAGAAAAATGCAAAGAAGATTGGTTCTGGTGTTCCACCTAAGGGAAAAGTTGTTAAACCAAGCAAGTCGAAAAAGAAAACCACTGAGGACAAGTGCCACCACTGTGGTAAGGTTGAACATTGGAGAAGCAATTGTCCAGACTATATTGCTTCCGTCAGACGAGAGAGGGCCTCTGCATCAGGTATGTTTATTTTCCTTATCATTGATATCTATTTGGCATGTGAAGCCATTAGTTCTGGATGGGTTCTAGATTCAGCTAGTTCTACTCACATCTGTAATTCTTTGCAGGGGCTGAAGGTCAGTATAATGCTGAATCCAGGCGAGATGCAGCTGTATTTTGGGAATGGAGATTCTTTATCTGCAGCAGCCATTATCGAATACGAGATTCATCTATCTAGAGGCAGCATTATTTTGACAGATTGTGTTTTTGTGTCTGGTTGTGTAGCTAATATTAGCTCTCTATTTGTATTAGATACAAAAGGATATCATGTACATATAAAGAATCGTTCTATGTATATATATGATATGAATGATGTTTTGTTACACAAATGTTCAAATTCGCAAGGTCGTTATATTTTGCATGTCATTAGAGATGTTTATGAAATTAGGGATAATAAACGTAAAAGATCTAAAATAACTGATATTGAATTGTGGCATATGCGGTTAGGTCATATAGGTGTATGACGCCTAACCCAGTTGGTTAAGAATGGTTTGATTGAGAATCTAACCATACAAGCTTTTCCAACTTGTGAATCTTCTATTCATGGTAAAATGACAAAAGCCCCATTTACTGGTGTTGGACATCGGGCCACTAACTTATTGGAGCTCGTACACAGTGATATGTGGTCCTATAAGTCACACTACTCATTGTGGTTTTTCTTACTTCGTAACATTTACCGATGATTTGTCACGGTATGGTTATGTTTATTTGATGAAACATAAATCAGAGACCTTTGGAAAGTTCAAAGAATTTCGAAACGAAGTAGAAAAATAAACAGGTAAATTCATCATGTCTTCGATCATATCGAGGCGGTGAATATATGAGTAGTGAATTTACCGAGTATCTTAAAGAGAATGGGATTCTCGCTCAATATACTCATTTGTGTACTCCACAGCACAATTGAGTGTCTGAAATGAGAAATCAGACTTTATTGAATATGGTTCGATCAATGTTGAGTTTTACAGATCTACCTTACTTTTTGTGGGGGTATGCTCTTCTTACTGCTGCACATTTGTTGAATATGGGTCCCTCTGTTCCTACTACTCCATATGAGATATGGGTTAGTAGGAAACCGAACCTTAATTATATTAGGGTTTGGAGTTGTCATGCATACGTCAAAGTGATGCAGCAGGATAAACTTTTGCCTCGAGGGTGAAAGTAGGTTTGTTGGATATCCTTCGAATTCCAAAGGATATTAATTCTATGAACCTGAGCATCGAAATGCGTTCGTAGCTCGTTTTGCCAGATTTCTTGAAGAATAATTTTTTACAGAATGTGGTAATCATAGAAGGGTTGAGCTTGATGAAGTCCAACCTATAGATGACAGACCAATAGAGGAATCAGAGGTTCAGACAGAAGCAGAACCTTCTAGTTCCACTCTCCGTAGGTCTATTAGGATATCGAGACCTCCTGAGCGCTTGTATTTGATACAAGACAAGAGTCTCGATGTGCTCCTTATTGAGGAGACTAATCCATATACCTACAAAAGAGAAATGTTAGACATTGATTTTGCTAAATGGCAGGAAGCCATGAATTCCGAAATAGACTCTATGCATCAGAATCGAGTATGGGACTTGATTCCGCTTCCTGAGGGAATTATTCCTGTAGGTTGTAAATGGGTTTACAAAAGGAAGCACGGGCCTGATGGGAAAGTTGAGACCTTCAAAGCCCGACTGGTTGCTAAAGGTTACACTTAAAGGCCAGGTGTGGACAATGATGAAACATTTTCACCAGTAGCGATGCTAAAGTCTATTAGGATTTTATTGGCTATCGCTGCTTACCATGATTATGATATTTGGCAAATGGATGTCAAAACGGCTTTTCTTAATGGATTTCTTTATGAAGAAATCTATATGGAACAGTCGGAGGATTGTATCTCTAGCCAAAATTCTGGCATGGTATGTAAGCTTAAGAAGTCCATTTATAGGCGTAAACAAGCTTCGCGGAGTTGGAATCTTCATTTTGATGAGGTAATCAGATTGTCTGGTTTTCTCAAAAACGAAGAAGAACCTTGTGTTTATAAGAAGGTTAGTGGGAGTATGATAGTGTACTTGGTGCTTTATGTTGACGACATCCTGATCATTGGAAATGATCTTGGAATGATGCAGGGTGTTAAAGCATACCTCTGTAAAAAATTCTCCATGAAAGACTTGGATGAAGCTTCTTATATACTTGGTATAAAACTCTATAGACTTGGGTGAAGCTTCCTAATCTTTGTACATAGATAAGATCCTACAAAGGTACAACTTTAGCGATTGTAAAATTGCCAATATACCTTTTCGACATGGCATTCATCTTTCGAAGAAGATGTGTCCTCAAACGGAAGATGAAAATACTAGAATGTCTAGTCAACCTTATGCATCATGTTTAAGAAGCATCATGTATGTCATATTATGTACGAGACCTGATATTAGTCATGCAGTAAGCGTTACTAACATATATCAGTCAAATCCAGGTAACGACCATTGGATGGCCGTTAAACATATCCTAAAGTATCTAAAAGGTACTTAGGATAAGTTTCTTATTTATAGAGAATGTGATTTACAGATAAGATGATAAATAGATTCTAACTTTCAATCAGATCCTGATGACAGAAAGTCTACCTCAGGTTTTGTATTTACTCTTAATAATGATGCAGTAAGTTGGAAGTCTTTCAAACAAGGATTAACAGGTGATTCCACTAACTGAGGCAGAATATATTGCGGCATCAGATGCTGCAAAGGAGGCTGTATGGATTAGAAAATTTATCACATAATTGGGAATTGTCCCAAGCATCGAGGATTTGATCTCGTTGTTCTATGATAATAGTGGTGTCGTTGCACAGGCAAAAGAACCGAGAGCGCATCGGAAATAGAAATATGTGGAGCGAAAGTACCACATTATTCATGAGGTCATCACTCGAGGAGATGTTGTCATATGCAAGATATCTGGAGAGGACAACATAGCAGACCCACTTATGAAGGCCTTACCTCCGAGACTATATGATAGACATGTAGAGGCGATGGGTATTAGATACCATCAAATTTGGCACTAGAGCAAGTGGGAGAAAATGTTAGAATTGGTGCTCGGCGCGCCAAATTTTGTTGTATTTATTGTAAATACGATGTACATTTCTGTTTTATTATGAATAAAATTGAGTAATTTTCATCAATATATTCTATTATTTAGTAAAGGCGTAAAACACCTTAGAATGAATAGTTGTGACGTAATTGTAAAGGCGCCGCAATTGTTACTGAGAAATGTCACAATATAATTCATTCTTAAATTGTTCCTAATCAAGGTTTACATACCTGATCGGTTAGTAAACCCGTGAGACTGGTACGTGTCGTATATTAGAATTGTTCTAATAGTTTATCTCATTAAACCAAGAGTATTGGGAGACTCATATAGACACGTAGGTATTTATTGTATAAATATTGAACGACTCATTCAAAGATTCCTGATAGATTGTACACCAACGTCAATAGGAATTTTTACGAGTCGAATATCATATTAGCTCATTTGACTTGTGATACCACTATGGATTTGTGAGATATCCTTCATACTTTGATGACAGTCACATCAACGATCTTTTAAGATCAGACCTCCGCCTGTTCGTCGGCTATGAACTGATACTAACGATATCCTGTGATGTATCCAGAGAGGATCTGGCAGTCCCGTGTACGGGATTTAGGTGTCCAATTTATGATTCTTTGAAATCCTTGGCTGAGGTATGATTCATAAATGAGTTCTGAATATTTATTGAAGAATCATAATTATGTCGCGACACATGAATTGTTCATAGCAGAGATTTGACGTTTAATCTATATCTCCAGAACAACTCAGATAACCTATGACATAAGGATTACATATATGCGATGACTTAGACTTGAATGGTTCAACTCGATTATCTGTGGTCATCGTAATTTGTGAGTGGATAAATTACGGACACGGAAATGGTTTCCGTGACAAATGTTTGAACCTAGAGAGTCCCATAATATAAAGTGCACTCATTGAGCACTTGGGCAATTAATTATGGATAATTCGGATTATTCATAATATACACATGCGTATTAAATAATGTGTATTTGTATATGATACATATTTTATATTTGATACACGTTATTAACCAATTGAATTTTGTCACTTGTTTTATTATTATTATTAATTAATTAATTATTAATTAATCATTAATAATAATAATAAAATGGAAGAATATTCTTGGAATATTTTTCCATGTATTTATTTTATCTTTTTATTAATAATAAAATGAATTAATTAATTAGTTTATTTATTTATTTATTTTAATTAAGAATATTACATTGAATATTCTTTATTTTTGGCAAATTTTGATTTTCAAAACCATGTGATTTGTACACATGGATTTTAATTAACAAAAATTAAATAATTACATTTTGGATAAGGCTTGATGTATGATCAAATAATTGGGCCAAATAAAAAGCAATTTTTGACCAAATTGCTTCCCAAATTTTCGGCCATATAGGGTTAGGGTATAAAAACGAAAATTTTTTTCATTTTACTAACTCTAATCACTTCTCATGTGTTTAGAATAATAAAGAAAAAGAGAATTACGGTTCTAAGCAAACTAATCAACATCAAAGGTGAATGAATTGGAAATCTGGTGCTTGGATTAAGGTGATTTAAAGTTTCCAATTTCTAATTTCGTAATTTTGTTTCTTAATCATGAAAGTATGTATTGGATATGTATTTTGCATGTCTTAAACTTATATGTATCTTGGATATATATATGAACCAAAAATTTGATGTTGATTGCTTAGAAACCTTAATTAGTTTCTTTATTAAGCATGTGTTTTTAGATTAATTAGGGAATTAATCACAAAAATTAAAATTGTCATTCTAGAGTGATGTTACCACTCTAATATTGCCTAGAATTATTTTTGAGACTTTATGTTGTGGTGATTTAATTTGGTGCAAATTAATTTGATTAATTTGGTGAACAAATTGAATTTAGGCATGAAAATAGATAAAAATTAATTCTGAATCAGATCTGGTTTTTAACTTAAAAAGAGAATATTTTTCATGTAAAAATATGTTATTTGGATGATTTGGGATTTGTATTGGGTGGTGGATAAACTCTGAAAAATGTTCCGGGGCAAAAACGCGAGAAAACGGTGAAATTCGCGTCGAAACGGGCTCGCCGCGTGCCGACTGTGAAACCAGCGAACTGGACACTGTTCGGGCAGCCCAAGGGCTGACCGAACACTTCCCAAGTGGGCTGACTGAACACTTCCCAAGTGACCAGATTGGCCCGGCTCGGTGGTTGGTCAACCGGTTTGACCGTTTTCCCGTTACGCGTATTATTTGTCGAAAAATATTTTCGTAAAATAATTTGTTGTGTTTCGAAATTTATTATATTATTAAATGTTAATAAATAATATATTTAAACTTATTTGGGTTAACTAAAAATATTTGATATTTTTTAATTAGCTCGGAAAATTTTAAAATATTTCAAAACCATTTTCGCCCTCCACCGCGCCCTTCCGTCGGCTCCCACTGTTTGTGCAATGTCTGGTCTTGTACAAATCATTGCGTACATTAAACTTCTCATTGCTGACGCATACGGTACTCGAGACATCGCATTCCTCTCAGCTTCATTGTTATGACACATAAAAGAGGATAACTTGAAATTAACAGAAAGTGTGGTAGAAATTGGCTTACAATCTTCCATGTCGAACCCTCGTAAGATTTTCTTTAAGTAATTTTTCTGAGAAAGTCAAATCTTCATGTTATTTCTGTCTCGGTGTATTTGCATTCCTAGAATCTTATTTGTTGGTCCCAGATCCTTCATGTCAAACTCTCTAGCTAACTGTGCCTTTAATTCTTGGACTTGATCTTTGTTAGGGCCTGCTACTAACATGTCGTCCACATACAACATAAGTCATTATTTCTAAACCTCTTGTAATATGTACAATGGTTTGAACTGAGTCTGTTGTACCCAAGACAAATAATGAAGGAATCAAATCTCTTATATCAATATCTTGGTGCCTGTTTTAAACCATATAGAGATTTGTTCAACCTGCAAACCAAGTTCTTCTTGCCTATTTCAGCAAAACCTTCTGGTTGGAGCATATAAATTTCTTCTTCAAGTTCTCCATGAAGAAATACAGTTTTTACATCCAACTATTCCAGATATAGGTCAAAAGTAGCACACATAGCCAGAACTACTCTGACTATTATAAGTCGAACCATCGGAGAAAATATCTCGATGAAATCAATCTCTTCTTTCTGAGCATATCATTTCATACTCTGAGTGCCAACCGTGAGGTCTTCTCTCTCAAGTTGATCGATGGACTTTAGAAACTTCAAACTCGATTGGTTCTTGTACCTCATGCTATGGTGCTGCTTCAGAAGAATCTGAATTTTCTTGTTCTGGATTATTTTCCACCAACACTGTTGTAGTCTATGTACTTTCTTTTGAAGTGTTATCATTTCCTTCTTTCTGCAGTTAATCTTCTGCAAATATCACAACTCTGCTGATGATGATCTTGTGGGTAGTGGGATCTTACAAGCGATACCCCTTTACTCCATCAGCATAACCCAAGAAAATATATTTTCTAGATTTTGGATCTAGCTTTGTTCTTTCTTGAGCGTTGTACATCACGTACACATGACAATCAAAAATATGAAGAGATGAGTAATCAGCTGGCTTTTCGCTCCACATCTTCATCGATCTCTTCAAATCATTGACAGTTGATGAAGATCTATTTACAACATAACATGATGTATGAACTGCTTCTGCCCAAAAGCACTTTGGTAGACTAGTTGTTATGAGCATAGCTCTTACTTTTTCCAGCAATGTTCTATTCATCCTTTCTGCCACACCATTTTGTTGAGGAGTGTACGGTGTAGTAGTCTGTCTTTTGATGCCTTCTTGATGACAATATGCATCAAAATCCTTGTTGCAATACTCTCCTCCATTATCTGTCCTTAAACACTTGATTCTTTTTCCAGTTTCTACTTCAATTTGTGCTTTGAAATTTCTGAAAACTAGCATCACATCTGACTTGTTTTTATCGGGTACACCCAACATCTTCTAGAAAAGTCATCAATAAATGATACAAAATATTTTTCTTTCCCCAGAGATTGAACCGGTGCTTCCCATATATCAGAGTGAATCAACTCTAAAATGGTTTTACTCTGAGCACTTGACTTGCTGAATTTTAAAATGTTTTGCTTACTTGTAACACAATGCTCACAAAACTGTAGACTAACCGCTTTCAAGCCTGGGAGTAGCTTTTGATTGACGAGAATCTTCATCCCCTATTCTGACATATGGTATATTTTCTGATGCGACAACATAGAAGCTTCCTCTCCAGAATCCAGTGATGCTACCGATGCAGTTGCTTCCCGAATCGAGCCTCCCAATAGCATATATAAGTTTGTAGGGGTGTTCACAGTGCGGTTCGGGTCGGTTTTTTCGTTTTACACTTCAAACCGCGCAGGTTGCAGTTTGGGAAATTAGAAACCGAAATAGCAAATTTGATAAGAAAAATTACGGCGGTTCTGGTTGGCGGTTCGATGGTTTGAGCGGTTCGGGTCGGCGGTTTGGATTATAAATTGTTTAAAGAAAATTTTGTGTGTTTTCACATAATAATTGAAGAGAAAAAATGCATAATTTTCATTTATACATTGCATATTGTCATATGATCATTAAATATCTTAAATTTCATGGTTAAAGAAGAAGAAAAATATAAAATAATGTCTAATTTGAACGCGGGTCGGCGGTTTAGGCAGTTCGGGTCACAATTTACGGTTTGTGCGGTTCGGATCGCGGTTTGGGTCAAAACCGCGCACCGACCCAAAATTTGTGGTTCAGTTTAGACTGACCCGAAATCATTTTCAATATTTTTTCAAACAGCGCGGTGCGGTTCGGGTCAGGTTACGGTTTAAACCGAAATTATGTTCACCCCTACAAGTTTGCTGAGATCTTTTCAGCTTTCAAGGCTGTAAGTACTTTTTTCACCATTTTTAATACCATGTTTTCAATAATGGTCTTGTATTCGAGGTCATCTAATTATCCATTTGACAGAAGATTTTTCTTCATTCCTAGAACATGTCGAACATCTTGTATAGTGCGAATAGTATCATCGTACATCTTTATTTTGATGGCTCCAATCCCAATAATTTTTAAGGCATGATCATTACCTAGAAAAATCGATCCTCCAGAGACAGGTTTATAATGACGGAATCATTCTCTCCTAGAGGTCATGTGACATGTTGTCGCAGAATCAACCAACCATGCATCACTTAGCTGTTTTCTGTTATCACTAGACATCATTGCTACTTCACTGTAAAGTGCGCCACCATCTTCAGAAGTACTTGCAACACATCCCTGCAATTTTATTGCAACATGAGCTTTTTCTTCACCATTCTTCAGATTCCAACAATCTTTCTTGACGTGCCCTTTCTTGTCACAGTTGTAGCATTTAACATTCTTCTTACTTTTTGATTTCAATCTGCCATGGTTTTGACTCACACTTGAGCCACGTTCCGTTGATCTCCCTCTTATCATCGCCAATGCTTCTACTTGTTGCGAACTAGATGATTTCTCTTCCTTATTTTTGGGCATAGACTCTTCTTCCAGAGCAACATGTGCAACTTCGTCAAAGACTAGATTACCAGTGACAACATTACTTGTCAAGTTGATGATAAGTTGATCATACGAATCAGGCAAACTTTGAAGTAGAATCTATGCATGTTCATTTATTGATATACTATAATCCAATACAGTGAGTTGGGAAAATAGTGTTGGGTAGTTGTGGAACCCCTAGGATCGGATCGATACCCCGCGTAGCGGAAATGAGTCTAACCCATGGATATTTAGCATGGGTGTATTTTAAAATATTTGTATGTAAAACTACATTCCATTTCCAGTCCATAGGAAAAACGAGGACCAAAACGGAGTCTGGAAACTCCTGCAACTAAGAAAAATAAGTTTTAGTATGAATCAGATATTGGCGTCGCGACGTAAGTGCTTGGGCGTCGCGACACCACCAAAATGCCGAGAGCATGCTGAACGTAAACGGCGATGCGCAGCTCTACGTCGCGACGCAAAATAGTCTGTGTCGCGACACATATCAGGCATTGAGTGATTTTTTATTTCAAAACATTACTAAACACTTCCAATTTTCTCTCAATACTTCAAATACACTTAAAATCCAATTTTAACTTCATAACCACTATCAACACGTGTTTTACAATTAGCATACATGTATTCTAAATACTTATATGCACATGTTTGAATTTAATCACAAACCATTTTAGAAGCCCAATTAGAAATGTCTCATGAACAATTCTAGTTCACCTAAAGGTGGTCAAATGAATCTAGAATGGTAGCCATAGCTCTAAGCTTTAATCTAGAGTTCCAAACTCTTATTAATTGTTCATGTCCAACATGAACATCTTTGACCTAATTCATAAGCATGTTGTGTTTATACTTCAAAAGTATCCTAACACAATTGATTAGCTTTATTTCAACATTAAGCTATGTGTTAATGCATCTAATACACAAAAGAAAATAGTTTTGGAGAAGATCAAACATTACCTAGTAAGCTTGATGAAAGATCCAATCTATTTTTTCTTTGTTGAAATAGTTGGAGAACCTCCAAGGTATGCAAACTTGACTTCAAGATCCAACCTTGATTTCCAATACTAGCAAACTTCACTTCAAGATCCAATCTTGATTTCTCCTAGATAAAATATTGTAGAGACCTCACAGCTTCTCTAAACACTTCTCTAACTTAGGCTAATCTCTCAAGAATTACATGTGTATAGCTTACTGAAGCTTTTACTTATGCTTATACTTATAATTAAAATCTTCATTAAGCTTGCTATTTATAGCAAAACTTAGGCAATTTTTAATTAATAAAAGTTGTAATCAACTTTTAAGTGGGCATAATCTAATTTGTCCAAATATGTATAATTAGGTGTGACTAATCTACATTGTCTTCCTCTTTGATTTAATCCAATTAAATCAGAAATGTTTTGGTTAAATGTTTTTCACTTTGATTTAATCAAATTAAATCAAGCCAAAACCACTTATTATTACATACTTAAAATTATCATAATATTCTCAAATGGTAGAGATAATTATGATTTTACAATTAAGTCCTTGTGTAATTATTGAATTAATCCAATTAGGTCAAAGTAAATAATCAATGTTATCCAATAACACTTGATTATCTTAGTTGATAATTATAATATCGAATATTATCTTTTATCAAAATTAATCGGCTACCCAAGTGCTCAACGAATACACTTCATATTGGGACTCTCTAAGTTCAGATATGTTCGTCATATAAGCCTAGCTAATATGTACGCAATTCGGCCACCTCTGAATTCGCGAAGAACACGAACGACCTTTCTGAACTATACAAGTCGAGGTCATCACATATGTTTAATAATCTCTCTGTCGTAGACTACCCGACTTGTGCTTAGGAAACATAGAATACACTGTCAAGTTTCCGAGGCACACATCTCATATCGACATGTCCACGATTCTTCATAACTGATGTGATCCACCCTAAGTGATCGACTTTGGCCAAAGATTTAAGAATCGTGTCTTTACTAAAATTGATACTTAAATCTTTTATGGTACATATACGGGCCGACGATAGGGATGGCAAAATCTGGATCCGGACCCGGATCCGGATCCGCACACTCTTCAGACGGCCCGAGTCCGGATGTGGACCCGGGAAAATGCATCCGGGTCCGGACCCAGGTATACCCGGAATGGGCCCGGTGTAGGCACTGTATTTTTACATATAAGTCCCTATGATGAGTCTCATTTAGAGGCACTACCTTTTATGTCACGGAAGTCACGGGAAACGGACGTCGGAAGGGGAAATTCAGAATAAGTATGTCATCAGATTCATTTCACAAGTTCACTGTTTTCGTTCGTGCTGCGTTCGTGACCACGTTCGAACGTCAAGCAGATTGCGGGCGTTCGTGTAGAGTTTGAATCGGCGTTCGAATGGTGTCGGTATTTCTGGTTTTGCTGCTAGCCTCACACCCAAGCCCAATTAGCCCACCAAAGCCCATAAAACACATCCAAATTAAATAAATGCATATTTAACACATGGAGAATTAAATAAAATCTAAAAATCATATACCAAATTAAAATAATCTCATGCCCAAACAAAACAAATTAAATATATTAACTTCTTAATTAAGCCAAATCTTGTCCCCAATCAATCTTTTGCTTTCCTTGTAAGACACTAATTGATTCCTTCCTTTTCAAACAATGAGAAGCCCTAGCCTTTGTCTATATAAGAAACCCAATTCCAACCCTTCACACCTCTTAGCTCAATCTCACAAACAAAACACAAAGGAAATAACCCCAAACCTCTCGGCCACTCTCTCTATCTCTCAAGAACCGTATACACATCCCCTTAAAAACCATCCACCACCGAAAATCACCAACCAAAAGCACCACCCACCATACACGCAAAACAGCCTCCTTCACTACCCAAAACCGAGCACACAAGCCCCTCAAAACAGTCCTCTAATGCCACAAAAATTGCATCACCGAAACAGTCACAAAACCCCACTGTAACCACCGCACGAATGCCCACGGTAAACAGGCCCTCTTTCATCACATCTCATGCATGGTTACTCATTTTGTCACTTGCCCCTTTTTTGATTGTTCAAGTTCTCTCATTTAGTCATTTATTGTGTTCACAAGATTACATGTTCGTTTCCATGATGCATGTTTACACGGTAGTTATCTACTTATGCTTCTGCATTCATCCATTCAACATGTTCATGAAGTTGTATGCTTGCTGTGTTTCAATTCATCTTTATGCATGCAAATTCGGACATAGATTACATTCAAATAGGTTGTATGCAAATTTGGACATAGATTATATGCAAATAGGATTGTATGCAAATATGAAAATGCGTTACATGTGAACTTAGATATGAGCCTCGTACTTATGCATGCGAACTTAGGAGTAAATTATCCTTGGAAATAAATGTTGCTTAGGCTTGGTTAAATCATTGCACAAATCATTTCATTATAAGTGGCATAAGTAAGGGACCATTTCGAACCCAACGGTTTGAGGTCTTCCCTTGCGAGAGGTGAGTGCGGCCTTAAACTATTTTCCCGGTTCACACCGGATGGCGACTCCATTATTCTCTGGTTTAGTCCCCCGCGGGCTACTCCGTACTCCCAACCGGGCCGCGAGGCCGGAACAGCATGCGTCGCCCAGTTTCTGTGTTCCCACAGTCTGGCGACTCCACTGGGGATAGAGAATCGGCCCCGAAATAATGCCTTGTAATGTTTGGATTTGTGCTTTAATTGACTGTGTCTACTGTGGGTTAAAAGGGGCTTAATCAAAGGCACTTTTAAGGCTGGGTAATGGTTTGGTGTCTTCCTTCATTCACTACCTTTCTATAAGGAAAAGCTGTGAAGGCACCTAAATAATCATTTACTTGTAGCCTATTGTGATGGACTAATTTGGAGGACTCGTTGTTTATTCCTGTCACCAAGCGATAAGAGCCTAAGAGGCTTGGGCACTTAAAAGAGCCTCGCTCCACCCTCCCTCTGGGGAATCTACAACGGGAAATCCATCTGACAGTCAGTCACACATCATAACTCGTTGGCACGTACCGTAAGGTATAAAAAAGGTGCGCTCACTTGGTCGCTCGAACCCTTGAGTGGGGAGACCTAGTTGTGGGCAATCTTTCGCCAGCGAGAGTCTTTGTCTACACTCCAGCAAAACCACACGTAGACCGGAGTTGTATGGCCTATGGCAACTATTTCTTTGTGCTTGTGGACCATCCTCATTCGGACGCAGTTGGACTTCTTGTTAGAAATGCGAACTTGTTGGGCCATTTAAATTGGGACGAGTTCATATCCTATGACAATTGAACCAAAAGCTTCTGAAATGTTGATGGGTCACTCTGTAGAAATTATTTCTATATGCTTGTGTTTGGGAACATTGTCGTTTGGATCCATTCGGACCTTTTGTCATGAGGTATGGGCTTGTTGGGCCATTTAAATTGGGACAAGAACGTATCTTATGACGATTGGGCCAAAAGCTTCTAAAACGCCAATGGGCCATTATATGTTTGTGTTTATGAACATTATCATTTGGATACGGTTGGACTTCTTGCCATGAGATGTGAACTTGTTGGGCCATTTAAACTGGGACGAGTTCACTCCTATGACAGTTAGCCCAAAAGATTCTAAAATGATGATGGGCCGATTTGTGTGAAAATTTTAATGAGTTGATATATTCCTTGTATCGCATGCATCTCATTCATCTCATGCATACATATATCCTGTTAACACCCTCTACGTCTACAAAAGATATCATAGAGTCTCGTTGGGTTAGGGAAGAGGGAAGACTCACTAAAAGACCGGTAACAGATATGAGTGGATCAGAAAATGAGATATCTTGCGTGGATCAGTTGGAGAATGGTTTCGCCAAGATTATCGAACAGTTGCAAGCCTTGACTACTACCATGGAAAATATGGATGTGCCCCGTGCTGGGGGAAACTCTGAGAATGTAAGACGTGAGGAGCCTCCGAATAGGTTGGGGGATGACATCCCCACTTTTGATGATGATATGGCTGAATATGATGATGGGAGAATAGCCGGGTCTCAGGCCGAGATACAGAAACTATGTGACTAGGTAGAGTCTGTTACCCGTAAGATGAAGGGTAAGGATGAAGACTTACTAGACTACGAGGCAATGACCTTTGAGGAACAGTTGTCTGCTCAGTTCAAGATGCCGGATATGGCCAAGTTCAACGGGAATGGGGATCCGAGGGTCCACGTCCGGCAATATGTGTCAGTTATGACTTCAGTGGGCCTGACACAGCGCCAAGTTCAGAAGATGTTTGGGATGTCACTTGAGGGGGCACCCGTAGTGTGGTACCATAGCCTTGAAAGAAAGGTTAAGGAGGATTGGAGGGAATTGGCAGATGCATTTCTGAAACAGTATGTTACAGACTTGGAGATTGATTTGTCACTCCGTGATTTGGAGAACACTAAGCAGAAGCCGGAAGAAAACTTCAAGGAGTATGTAGACCGCTAGAGAATCCAGCTTCTGAAGATGCAGACTCGGCCCTCAGAGAAGGACCAAATCAAAATGATCATCAAGGGCACCAAGCCCTCCATTTATGGAAAGTTGAGGAGAATGACCTCCATGATTGCAGATTTTCGATAGTTGAGGGAAACTGTCATGGATATAGAAGAATAAGAAGTAGCTGAGAACAGAAAGTTCTATGGCCAGAATATGAGGAATTTTGGGGGGCATTCTGAGACTAAGCCCGCTACTGCCGAGGTTGCTGCCATCAGGAACCGGTAATTCTCCAACCTTGATAGACCTTTGTCGAAGGTATTTGAAAAGTTACAGGGACAAGGACTCTTGAAACCCTTATAAGGCAAACCACTTCCACACACCCCACCGCCACACATAAATGTGAACCTTTATTGTCACTTCCACCAGCTACATGGCCATGACACCGATAACTGCACCCGCCTCAGGCATGAAATTCAAGATCTCATAGATTCCCATAAAATACCCGACCCAGGAAAATAACAACCCAACACACACAAAAACCCTCTACCAAACTACCACTCTGTTCCACCACCCACCTACATGATCAACTCTGGATTGCCTGAAACTTTTGTCCTCCAAACCATCAACCACCAAGCTTCTTATATGGATGACAGTGAAGAACCATAGGCCGAGGAAGAAGGCAGTGCTGCGGATGATGGAGCTGTTCCTCCTAGTCTATTTGATCCAGCATTTTCTTAAAGACATTGATTTTGTTTACTTGTTCGAACTTTCTTCTCAACGATAATAAAGATTTTCATTTCATTTACTTGCCTAAAGCCTCTTCATGCAACATGAGTACATTTGAAAAAAGCATCAAAACTTGGTACTGTGATACTCAGCGATATTTAGAACACGGGGAATTCTTGGAAGAAGCAAGCAGAAAAGATAAGATAGCCATTCAGAAAGTGGGAAATAGGGGCAGTGAGACTGTCAGATTTGGAAGGGAACGAGTTCACCAAGCCGATCAATGTTGACAGATTGAAGTTGTATTTTGCCTGAGAAAGAGAAGAATGGCCACCAGAGGAATTGGCAGAAGACCTAACCCAACGGGATAGAAAATTCACTCATACATGCATGCATACACGTAACACATTTTGCATTCTTTTTTGTGTTTGTTTTGTTATGTATTCACAGGTTTCAAAGAAGAAAATGAGAAAGTGGCAAAGACAAGCCAACCAGAATCAGCAACATATGAGTAGTAGTTTCGAGGATGAGTCTCAGGGTTGAGGCCCATATCAGTTTCAGTCTTGGGGATGAGTCCGAGGGGCGAGGCCCATATCAGTATCAGTTTGGGGCGAGGCCCACATCATTCTGGGGGCGAGGCCCACATCAGCATCAGTCTGGGGGCGAGGCCCATATTAGCATCAATATCAATCTTGCCGAGAGTGGCACTCCGAGAATGGAGCACAGTTCGAGAATGAACAAGCCGAGAATGGTAATCTAAGAATGGAGCAAGGTTCAAGAATGAACAAGCCGAGAATGGAAATCCGAGAATAGAACAGAGTTCGAGAATGAACAAGCTGAGAATGACAATCCGAGAATGGAACAGAGTTCGAGAATGAATAAGCCGAGAATGGAAATCCGAGAATGGAGCAGAGTTTGAGAATGAACAAGCCGAGAATGGCAATCTGAGAATGGAGCAAGGTTCGAGAATGAACAAGCCGAGAATGGCAATCCGAGAATGGAACAGAGTTCGAGAATGAACAAGCCGAGAACGGAACAGAGTTCGAGAATGAACAAACCGAGAATGGCAAGGTTCGAGAATGAACAAGCAGAGAATGGCAATCCGAGAATGGAACAGAGTTCGAGAATGAACAAGCCGAGAATGGCAATCTGAGAATGGAATGGAGTTCGAGAATGAAACAAACCGAGAATGGCAATCTGAGAATGGAACAGAGTTCGAGAATGAACAAACCGAGAATGGCAATCCGAGAAGGGAACACAGTTCGGGAATAAACAAGCCAGGAATGGCACTCCAAGAATAGAGCACGGTTCGGAAATGCACCACCATACAGTAACGGTTCTAGAATGGACCACATCACATCAACGGTTCGGGAATGAACCAGGGGTCGCAGCACCTCACCACCAAATCAACTCAACTCAACACATGGCAAGTCAAGTGGCAGCTGGCGAGCCAGGTAAGTAAAAATGCATTGCACAACTTTGATAGGATTCTCATTGTCACACACTGCACAAGTCCCATCAAAGTGAGGGCGACTGTAGGCACTGCATTTTTGCATATAAGTCCCTATGATGAGTCTCATTTAGAGGCACTACCTTTTATATCACGAAAGTCGCGGGAAACGGACGTCGGAAGGGGAAATTCAGAATAAGTATGTCATTAGATTCATTTCACAAGTTCACTGTTTTCGTTCGTGATACGTTCGTGACCACGTTCGAAAGTCAAACAGATTGCGGGAGTTCGTGTAGCGTTCGAATCGGCGTTCGAACGGTGTCGGTATTTTTGGTTTTGCTGCTAGCCTCACACCCAAGCCCAATTAGCCCACCAAAGCCCATAAAACACATCCAAATTAAATAAATGCATATTTAACACATGGAGAATTAAATAAAATCTAAAAATCATATACCAAATTAAAATAATCTCATGCCTAAACAAAACAAATTAAATATATTAACTTCCTAATTAAGCCAAATCTTGTCCCCAATCAATCTTTTACTTTCTTTGTAAGACACTAATTGATTCCTTCATTTTCAAACAAAGAGAAGCCCTAGCCTTTGTCTATATAAGAAACCCAATTCCAACCCTTCACACCTCTTAGCTCAATCTCACAAACAAAACACAAATGAAATAACCTCGAACCTCTCGGCCACTCTCTCTATCTCTCAAGAACCATATACACATCCCCTTAAACACCATCCACCACCGAAAATCACCAACCAAAAGCACCACCCACCATACACGCAAAACAGCCTCATTCACTACCCAAAACCGAGCACACAAGCCCCTCAAAACATTCATCTAACGCCACAAAAAATGCATCACCAAAACAGTCACAAAACCCCACTGTAACCACCGCACGAACGCCCACGGTAAACAGGCCTTCTTTCATCACATCTCATGCATGGTTACTCATTTTGTCACTTGCCCCTTTTTTGATTGTTCATGTTCTCGCATTTAGTCATTTATTGTGTTCACAAGATTACATGTTCGTTTCCATGATGCATGTTTACACGGTAGTTATCTACTTATGCTTCTGCATTCATCCATTCAACATGTTCATGAAGTTGTATGCTTGTCGTGTTTCAATTCATCTTTATGCATGCAAATTCGGACATAGATTACATGCAAATAGGTTGTATGCAAATTTTGACATAGATGATATGCAAATAGGATTGTATGCAAATATGAAAATGCGTTACATGTGAACTTAGATATGAGCCTCGTAATTATGCATGCAAACTTAGGAGTAAATTATCCTTGGAAATAAATGTTGCTTAGGCTTGGTTAAATTATTGCACAAATCGTTTCATTATAAGTGGCATAAGTAAGGGACCATTCTGAACCCAACGGTTTGAGGTCTTCCCTTGCGAGGGGTGAGTGCGGCCTTAAACTATTTTCCCAGTTCACACCGGGTGGTGACTCCATTATTCTCTGGTTTAGTCCCTCGCAGGCTACTCCGTACTCCCAACCGGTCTGAGAGCCCGGAACAGCATGCGTCGCCCAGTTTCTGTGTTCCCACACCTGGGAATACCCGGGTCTGGACCCGGGATCCGCAACCCGTATTTTCCACTGTTTTTTTTTCTTTTTTTAAGCTCCACTATTCAATACTATGTATTAACAATATCACAACAAGTTTGAATACATATTAGAAATGTGATAAGTTTGAATTAGAAATTACAAAACACATAAAAATATTTTGTTTGAACTTCAAGTTTCAACACAAGTACATTACATATCATAAACAAACTACAAGGAAAAAAACTTTAACACAAGTACATAACATAACATAAATAAAAGTTTCATACATAACATAAGATGAACTTTCAACACAAGTACATAACTTAAGTTTGAACTTTTAACATGAAACATGACATGAAATAAACAAACTACAAATTCAACACAACTTCAAGTCATCGAGATCAATCATCATTCTTCAAGTCATCGGGATCAATCATTTGTGAAGCATTAATTATATGTTCGTCAACTTCAATATCTTCAATCATTTCACGACCTAAAAATAGTAAATAGAGATTAAAGTAATGTTAATTCTAATATAAAATCTTAATGCATATGAATTTTACAATAAACAAGTGGTTTATTACCTCGTATCTCACTCCACAACCAATTTTGAGTACACATCAATGCCTCCACAGTATCTGGATGAAGTCTACTACGATGAGGACTCAAATGCCTACCTTCAGTGCTAAAAGCAGACTCAGAAGCAACAATAGAAACAGGAATAGCCAAGAAGTCCCTAGCAATCTCAGCAAGTACAGGTTATTTGCCCTTGTTATTACTCCACCATGACAAAATATCAAAATTGCTAGTCGGAGGTAAAACACTCTCATCTAAGTAAGTCTCCAACTCAAATTTAGATTGCTTATAGTTAATTTCTTGGGAGATAAATGAGTCTCACTCCCCAGCTATACTTTCATTCATCAAAACAGTAGATTGTATTGTTGAACCAGATCGAGAACTACCAATTCCTAAGGCACCTCCTCCAACTTGATCCACGGCCACTGCATGCACCAAATCAGAGAAAATCTTAAATACTCTATCAATATAATATGAAGATGAGTTTCCATAAATCTTAGGGAAAAAGAAGTGAATCATTAACTTCTTAAACCTAGGATCTAGCATGTTCCATCCGGGTCGTCCAGGTCTTTTTGACATCCTTAGCGGACGGATCATATCTTACTTCGCACTTGATTACTGAGTGCATCGGTCCACACCCAACGAATATCTAGAGGTCAGACCATGAAAGGTTTCTGACATACATGGCATCAAAGTGTGGAGGATCTCATACAAAATCAATGTTATCCTATAATCAAATGATTACTGTGGGAACACAAACTGGGCGACGCATGTTGTCCCGGGCTCGCGGCCCGGTTGGGAGTACGGAGTAGCCCACGGGGGACTAAACCGGAGAATAATGGAGTCGCCACCCGGTGTGAACCGGGACAAAGATTTAAGGCCGCACTCACCCCTCGCAAGGGAAGACCTCAAACCGTTGGGTTCGGAATGGTCCCTTACTTATGCCACTTGTAAAAAAATGATTTGTGTAATAATCTAACCAAGCCTAAGCAACATTTTTTTCCAAGTGTACAATAATCCTAAATTCACATACATGAAGATGAAGTTTGCATCTAAATTTTTATAGAACCTATGTCCAAGTTTGCATGCTTTCAAAAATACATCATTATAACGGCAAGCATTCATGAATACAGAAATGCAAATAAATCATAGTGATACTAGCATGCGATATCAAAATGACGGTAAATATGCAATTTCACATTGATAGACACAGAAGCGCAAACAAATAACCTTCGGAATTTAAATGACGAATAATAAATAAATCAAAGCAACATAAAATAAAAGAATGTGTCGTTTACTCAAGCGGTACGTGGAGTTGTATCCCGAGTACAGATCATACTACCGTCCATTCGGAATCGGCTATGAAATTTATGTCCGGATTTCCATCCGATATACCGCGAGAGTTGACACATCTTTCATTTTATCCCAAGGCCACAAATACAATATTTCGTAATACATGCATATTTATCTACTCAAGGGCCACAACATACAATATTTCGTAATACATGCATATTTATCTAATCAAGGGCCACAACATGCATTTTAACATAATAATCATGCGAGCAATACTCAATAAATAATAAAAATAAAACTGAAACGAGTGTGAAAAATACCCTCAGGTCTAACCTTTTTTGTCGACTTTCGGACTTGCGTTTCACGGAGATCGGAAGGGTTAAAGCTCCTCAACTTTTCTGGTTCACTGGTTTGCGTTTTACCTCGCTGTTTCGCTGCTTAAGCTACTGTTTTGACTCCGTTTTGCTGCTGTTTTGAAGCTGTTTTGCTGCCGTATTGCCGCCGTATTTTTGGTCACTGCCTTAAGGACAATAAGGGACTGTTTTGTGATGAATGGGGGCTGTTTTGGGTTGCTGTTTTTGGTAGTTTCAGTGACTGTTTTAGGCAGTTTCGGGGTGCAGTTTTGGGATGTTTTTTCTCGTTTGTTGGCTGATTTTAAGGCAGATTTTGGGATTGTTGTCGTGGAAGTTTGAGGTTGTGTTTTGGTCGTGCAGTGTGGCTAGTTTTCAGCGTGCAGTGGGCTTGGTTTTGCGGCAGCTCAAGGCTTGTTTGTGGCTTATGTGTGAAGGTCAGTGTGCGTCGATATTCTAGGGGCAGGCGTGGAGTAAAGAGGTATGTACTACGTGATTAATGGGTGCGTGAACTGGGCTGTTTGCAGGTTTGATGGTTGGCTGGTTTGTTGATGATTTAGCGTGAGGCAGAGGTGGTTTATGTGCGCATGTCAGAGGGGAAGTGGAGTGCTGGGCATGAGTCAGAGGGGAAGTGGAGTGCTGGGCGTGAGTTAGATTTTTGGTGTGTCGGTGAGGGTTTGTGAGTTGGCTAGTGGCGTTTGTGAGTTGGCAAAGATAAGAGCTTGTCAAGAGAGAGATTTGTGGCTGTAGTGTGAGTTGAGTGAAGGTTGCTGTGTGTGTGTTGAGGTTGAAGGTCCGGTACTGAATGAAGAGAGAGGGTTTATATTATTTGTTGTGGCCGTGTGAGAGGCGAGAGAGTGGACGTGAGTATTTTAGGGTTTCTTTCTTTGGTTTATTTTTGTGTGTTGGTGCCGTGAGTGAGAGTTCTCCTAGGGTTGATTTAGTGTGTGTTTTATAGTTGTCAATTAGGGTTTGCATGGATAGGGATTTGTAATATCTAATTAGTGTCACAAAAGGAAAATATATATTTGATTGGGGGACAAATTTTGGTAAATTAGGAAGGTTGAATATTTGATTGGTGTTAATTAGGCATTTAATTTGTTAGATTATGAAGTCAATATTTTTAATTAGTTATGATTGATTTTAATTAGGCATAATATTTCTTTAATTTAGTATATAATATTTTAAGTTAGGAAGTTACAATATTTTAATTTGGTATAATTATATTTTATGTCTTATTTAATTTGGTATATCTTTTAATTAATATTTTATTTTAAGTAATGTTTAATTTAATTTAGATTTATTTTAATTGGTTTAATTTAATTAGCTTTTAATTTAATTTAATTGGTTTAATTTAATTTCAATTAGCTTTAATAAAAATTAATTTAATTTGTGACATGTGTTTTAAATGTTTTAATTTTTTGGATTGGGCTTGGGTGAGATGGGCTTGGATGTGAGGTTTTGGGCCAAGGTTAAGTGTTTGCGAGTTTTTTAGGCGAAAGGTGCTTTGAAACGGAGGTCCACCAGTGAGCCCGAAGCTAAACAAGCGAGTCAAATTCGATAAAGTACTGATTTCCATCTTTTCCCTTCCGACGTCCGTTTCCTGCAGCTTCCGCGACTTAAAAGGTAGTGCCTCCAAATGAGACTCATCATCGGGATTTATATGCAAAAATGCAGTGCCTAAAATTACATATGCTACTCGACTCGAGGAGATTCCTATTGACGGTGGTGTATACATCCAACTATTAGGAATCACATATGAGTCATTCAGTATTCGCTTCAACGAATACCCACATGTCTATACGAGTTTTCAAAACTCATGTTACATTGGGTTAAACTATTGGAACTTCAATTCCAACATACGACATGTGCTAGTCTTCTAGGTTATAGGAATTCGACCGTATTCCAAAACCAACGACTAGGAATATATACTTTAAGAATAGTTTACAATAGTAATACTTATCTCAATGGCGGACCACCTAGTGTCCAGTATTACTACAAGACTATTCTAAGGTCGATGTCATTTTTAGCATATCTATACATCAATCTAATACGCATAATGACAATACCATTAATAAGGTATGAAACGAAAATGTAGTTATTTTATTAATAAATAATAAAATATGCAATTTGGATTGGCACTCCAAGCACAAACTCCATCAAATAGTGTATTCAGGTTGTTGATGTGATCTGTCATGGATGTGGACTCACTCATTCGAAGAGTGTAAAGTCTCATTTTCAAGAAGTTCTTGTTGTGTAGTGACTTGACCTCTTACAATTTGGTAAGTGCATCTCAAACCTCTTTTGCAGTCCTCTTCTCTGCAACACTGGATAAAACAGAATCTGCTAAAGCTAAATGCAAGTTGTCTATAGCGTTGTCATCCATATCCTTCCATTTTTCATTAGTCATTTCATCTGGTCTCTCACCAATTGTCGCCAAGAAATTATATTTTCTCAAGATTGCTTTTATTTTAAGTTTCAATAGGAAAACATTGCTCCATTTGAACTTCTCAATTTCAAACTTTCTTGTCATGTTTCTGATGACGATCAGCTTCTCACTTGAACCGATTTTTATTATTTCACCGTGAATAGTATCGTATAAAATATTATATACGTGAATAGTATCATATACGTGAATAATATTGTATACGTGAATAGTATCGTATACGTGAATAGTACCATACCGTATATGTGACCAGTCTCCGTGAACAGTAACCCTGAACCTGAAACGCTGATACCACTGTTAAGGGATCATGGGCTGAAGCTGGCACGCAAGTAAAGTGAAATTGAGAATAATTGTTAGTTCATAAGGCTTTGCCTACCATATAACAATACAATAATAATTAAGAGGCTTAGCCTATCATAAAAATGAACAATAAAATAAAGGAATGAGATACAGTTTTAACGTGGTAAAACCCTCAATGTGAGGGAAACATCCATGGGCAAATGTAGAAGAATTTCACTATGGTGGAAAGAATTTTACAACATCTCTCTAAACTCAATGAGTGAATAATCTCACACTCTCTTAGAATATGAAAACTACATCTCTCTCACAAACTCTTAAGAAGAAACTATATTTTCTCTCTTAGAATACATAGGATTTAGTTGAGAATGTGATCAAAAAAAATAATAAAATGAAGCTTCTATTTATAGGCATGAGATTCACTGTGCAAATAGTGAATTCTAATATTTTATTATTTTCTTTTTAAGCATATGGGACCCACCCAAAATTTATTATTAATTTTTTTTGCAAAAATTTTCCGGGAATAATATGTAGATGTTTCTAGACGGTAGTATATTTGCCTCTGTACGTATATTCTATATAATTCATTAATTCAATTCAGTTTTAAAAAAAAAAAAAACAAATCCTCTTCTACATTCACATTTTCTCATACCTTCTAGATACCAAGCACTGTTAAGGTGTGTGATACCAAAAATGTACTGCCTCCAGCCTCCATATGGATAACAAATAAATAGAACACGTGACAGACGTTCCCCAATATCTGGAAAATGTTTTAAATGATATTGTATTTGTACTGAATCTCCAATATGATCCTTCCCCTTAATATCTAAGAAGAGATTTTCCTTGAGAAAAAACCTGAAAAAAAATAAAATAAAAATAAAAATAAGCTCCCATATGCTACTTATTAAGGGAGATTGCAAATTTCTCCCCTAATATTTACAACATATATCACTTTATCTCCCCCACTGTTTTTATAATATTCCAACACCCTTTTGAAGTTAAAAATCAAATAAATATTTTATTTTATTTTTTTACATATTTATCTTTTTTAATAAGATAATTAACATTTTCGTATAATTATTAATTCATAAAAATAAATAAAATAAACTAATGAAATTATAACATAGAATATTTTTTATACAGATTTTTACTAAAATCTAATATTTTTGTAAAAAAAATTTATTTGATTATCATAATCAGTTTATTCTAATTACACTTTAGTCTAATTCATTTTAAAATTTTCATATTTAATTTAATACAAAACGATATAATGAATGAATAAAATAAAATTAACAATATAATTTATTAATATACTAATAGATCTATAAATTGAAACTAAGAAAAAATATATTTTTCCTAAAATAATTTAAAATATTACAACTCAAAATTTATTAAAAACAAAATATGAGAGAGGTCAATTTAAGGTTTTTTTTATAACCAGGATATTCGGGCCAGCTAACGCTCACATCGACTAATTCTTGAGACCTCAGAAGTTTCCCAGCACATATCAAGGTAAGTCGCTAACTTTTTACACCAAGAGGTATGACCTTAAGAAAAAATGCATCTAGTGGGATTCGAACCTTGAACCTGAAAGGGATCAAACCACTCAAGTCCAAAGTTTTTACCACTGAGACAAAGAAATGAGAATTATTAGGGAAAGACAGTTGGGAGTCTAGTTTTGAGGCATGTGTAACATTTTCTTAGAGCAATATTTACCCCACTGTGTGTTATAAGGGTTGCAAGTAAATTCATTGTTGGAAATGAAAAAAACATTAGAGATGCAACACAGTAGTTTGTTAAATCTCTATATCTCTACTTACGAATTTTGAAGGAAAAAATGTTATATGATATGAACAAATGTGTGCCCAATATATAGGCAATCAAAAATTGCCTCCAAAAGATATATTTTTTAGTCATATTTTTTCGCATCGGCGTCCCATTGTCGCGCCAATGAGAATCTATTATCGCGACAATATGCACGAGCATCTCATTATCGCGCTAATGAGTATCCATTGTCGTAATAATATAAGTCGGAATGCTATTTTGCATTAGCGTCTCATTGTCGCGGCAATAGATACGAGCATCTCATTATTGTGCCAATGAGTACCCATTGTCGCGAAAAATATAAGTAAAAATGCTATTTTGTATCAATGTCTCATTGTTGTGCCGTGCCAATGAACCATCATTGCCGTAACAATATTAGTCAGAATGTTATTTATATCTTAAGGTTTCATTGTCGCGACAATGGAAATCAAAATGCATTCTTTGCACCAGAGGATACAAAAACAGATATTTCGGTTAACTTTGCTTTTGAATTTCATTTTCCTTTCAAGGGCAACGAGTCCCCAAGAGGGGCGCTACCCCCTCGACCCACCGCGACTTATCCAGACAGGTCGAACCCCGGGCGATAACCGAATCGACATATATCCATGCCCTTCATATTTTATAACATCTTATATTGATAAATTAACCGTTCTTTATTGAATGTATATCTAAATTCAACAACAAGAATATCTTAATTAATTAATAAGTTAGAAATTACACGGACACTTGACAACATAGAAATGGGAATAATACAAATTTATTTGTTAGATAATTAAATAAAATAAAGTGTAATTAGAATTTGTTTGTTAAGATAATTAAATAAAATAATTTTCTATCAAAATATTAGATTTTATAACAACTTACTGTAAAAATATTATATTTTATAATTTTATTCATATATATTTAATTAATTTAATGTAAAATGTCAATTGTTTATTACAATGATAAATATTAAAATACACTAATATTTCTTTTGACTTTTTGACCTTAAGGGATGTTATGGTATTATGAAAATAATATAAGGATAATGAGTAAATGATATATGTTGTAAATATTAGGGAGGAAAGTGTCGATCTCCCTAATTACTAGAGAGTTTCCAACTTGAATGATGGTAATGTGAATGTCTATTATAAAGTTTTTGTTCTGCTCAAACTTGACTTGAGATTGACTAATGTTTTATTTGGTATTGTGATTTGATCTGCGGTGAGATGATAAAATTATCTTTTGTTCAAAATATAATTTTTAAGTATTTGGTTAATGATTAAAAAAAAAATATAATTACCAATTATGATTCATTTTAAAAATAGAGTTTTCCATAAATTAAAATTTTTACCTTTTGTAAATTATCAAAATATTAAAAAATCACACTATAATTACTTTTTTATCGTATAAAATAAAATAACATAACACTATTTATAAACTAATATATGTTCACCATATTTTGGCTAACATCGGAGAAAGCCTAATTCTATCGTGGTTGATAAGTCAGTTTCTTCTTTTTATCTTACAAATGTTAACATGAAACGTGTGTCAAAAGTGCTTAATATATAGAAGTCAAAAAGAAAAAGAGGAAGTTTTTCTTTAAGATATGTTTAAATTGATAGAATGAGTTGGTTTACGATTTAAAAATTAAAAATTATTATTTAATTAGATGTAAGGGAATAGATGGAGGGAAAGATAATGTAATAAAAAAAAAATCAAATTAGGTACTAGGAATGGAATGTATATACAGACGAAAATGGCATGATAAAATATTTGTCTTTTTTTATATTAAAAATATATAATTATCTCTAAAATCATTCTCAATTCCATTGGATCTCTATTATAAAATTATTGGTAGAACTCATTTTACAAAAACCAATATATAAGGAGAAAAAATTCATAACTTATATTCCCATTTATATTGGTTTATTTATCCAATGTGGGATTTGGAGCCTAACATCGTGACCTTCAAATGCAAGCATAGTGATATTGAATTCAAATCACGCATTAGTTAAATAAAATAATATAATTGAGAATATAAGCTTATAAGATCCATTTCCTTATAAGATGATTTTTAATGATGAGTTATACTCATAAGTTCCTAATAATTAATACTAGAGCAGACATCATGTCGAGCATGAGATCAGACGCATTATGTCAAGTATGGGATCGGTATATGTGCGACTTTATGATCATTGTTGCGAACAGAGTGGCTTAGGGAGAGATGTTATCTGAAGACGAGATCTGCAAAGTCACCCTACTGAATATGATGGATCATTATGAAAATCTATTACAATAGCCTATATTGATCAAATAAAATAATATAAATGAAAATATAAGCAATCAGCTGCCATATTCTACTACTGGGTTCACAACAATGGTCCCCTGTTTATGCATTGTGCAATTATAATGAGGACTTCGTGTTGGTTTAGGGTTCTAAAGCGGGCAAGTCTTTTAGGCTGTTGTGTTTCAAGGAGGAGGATACTGAGGTTCTTCTTCGTTAGATGAAATCTATGGATCAAAAGAAGGGTCTATTTATAGCTGGACAATTTAATCAAAAAACTGTAGATTTGTGTAATTTGTGATTAATCTGACATAATCGAGGATTAATAGGAAATGATAAAGTTGATATTTTACATGATGAAAATAATAAAATTTTAAACTCTCAAAAATCTCTAAAAATCATTTATTAATGATTAAAAATTACTAATTAAAAGTCAAAATTTTAAATTTATCTACCAGTGTAATAGAGTGTCCAAAGAAAATTCTAACGGAAATAACTTCACCCCGGATGAGGAGTAATTCTTTGATGCAACGGAGGTATGAATGACGTGGTATCACCAACAAATTAGAAAATGACATGTATAGTTTAATTCCTATTTTTTAGTTGTTTTTTTAATTTTTTAACACGCATGGCAATGAATGATTGGCTTGTTGCATGGATGACGTGGTACCTCTGTTCTATTGTAGATTTTCTCCCGGACGAGGGCTTTCGGTGTTCCATGCAATCCAAAGAGTTTAAAAACAAGTGGGCTTTTTTTGAGCTTGGTCTCGTGTACGTGGGCCTTCTCCTCTTTTTTTTGAAAACTTTTAGCTCTTTCATCTTCCATTTGGAATAAAGTAATACCTTTAAATTGTAAAAACGAATTATTGTTAACTTCAGCAATGTGTTAAAGAAGGAATAGTATAGTTGGCAATTGGGATAATAAATTCAGTCATCGGTAACAGAAGTTTTACTTGCAGACAGATAGATGTACAATAATCTATATGTTTATTTATTTAATAAATATTTACGGAGCAATCTTGGTAGCTTTACAACAGTACCATTATCGTTGGTGTTTGAGCTCCAATTGGCTAAAAAAATGGAGTTAAAATTTGCGGGTTTACAATTATTTACTGATCAATTATCATCATTATCAGTGTCTGTTTGATCATTCAGCTCCAGTTCCGCTTACACTTGCAGATGCATTGTCGAAAAAATCTTCAAAGTCATGAGGGGCATCATCTTGTTGCCTCAGATCAGCTCGGATCCAATCATCCACACATGTTGTTGCTTCTAAAGTGCTTGGATGTAATGAAGACCGTCTCACTTCCAATATATTGTCTCATAAGCTGAAAGTTTGCTCAACTGCAACGGTGGAAATAGGTGTTGTCAGCACCTTTTTAGCAATAATTGATAATACATAAAAGACATTTTGATGTCGGTTTCACCAGTCAAGTACTTGAAAAATTTTACTCACTAAACTTTCAGTATGAAACTCGAAATTGGTATATAAATAATTATCTAATTCCATATTATTATTCGTGTTATCCCTATGTTTTTTATTTCGTTATAGTAACCAACGATCACATCCGCTAAGTCTTGAATGCATTAAGAATTCACTACTACTAGATTGTCTTACTGATTGCAAGTTATATCTACTAACATAATCAATAAATAAATCTATTAAATCAATTTTTATTCTATTTATTATTCTTGTAATATTAATTTCAGTAGTTATTTCTAAATATTCATAGTAAGCTTGTAAGACAATATTCAAACATTCTAATTTAAACCTATGATAAAAAAACAGTGGTAATAAGATAAAATAATGAAATATATTTAAAATAATTCAACCATTTTCGTTTTATAACAGAAATGGCTTCAATTAAAACAATATCATTAGGATCAGAACTTTCAGCATGTTCAGCTTGAGTACCAACAATATTCAAACTTTCAACAAGAAAAAATGTGTTGTAGGATAATAAACACCGCTAAAAATATTTGTAGCATCATTAAGAAATTTCTAAATTTCTAAATTTTTTTCACAAATATCCAATTGACTTGGAAAAAGTGTGATATGTTGAGGAAAAAAACTACATAATGTATTTTTGTATTGGAAAGCTTGACGAAAAAAAATAAATTGAATTTCAATGTGTTGGAACATCTCGTGAAAATTTTATCGCTTTAATACTATTTAATTTATAAAATTTGGCTCGTTCTCTCCTAATTTGAGAATATGATCAAATACAATTAAATGCAATCTTAATATGATCAATGAAAGGTGTTAAACAAGTCAGATCATCTTGAACACATAAATTAATGACAGGACGTGTAACGAAGATGAAAAAATTGAACCCCCAAATTTGGTTTGCATATTTCTTTTAAATCTCTAATTGATGCAGTATTTGCATATGCATTGTCAAAATCAATTGTTAAAATTTTACTTAATAAACCAAATTCATCCAAAATTATTTTCATCATTCTATAAATATTTTATGCAGTATGTTGTTCATCAAAAACTCTAAATGCAATAAATCATTTTTGCATGTTCCATGATGCATCAATCCAATGACAAGTCACAGCCATATATGGTGTGTTTGTCAATGGTCACTCTAAATATCAGAGCAAATAGAAAAACAACGTTTAATATCTTTAAATATTTCATTTAAATAAATTTACCATCTTTGTATAATTTAAAAATTTGACGTTTTGTTGTATTTCTAGTCATTCTACAAACAACATGATTTAAAGCATTATGAATGTAATTAGTGAAAATAATTTTTTCACCAAAACTTAAAGAAAGATATGTCATACAAGCAAATTTAGCAAATTATTCTATATTTTTAGTATCGGAATATTTAAATAAATCTAAAGAACTTGTACATCTACTAGATGATGCGTACCTGACCATTTGAGTTTGCATTGTAGCAAGTCCAATTTTAGCGGTAATGCGGTATGATGTCCATCAGTATATTTGTAAGAAACGACACAATAGTTGCATATTGCTCTTAAACTTTCATTTTCAGTTTCGACTAAATGAAAATGAATTTTGAAAATATCGGAGGAACGAGACTTAACTTATCTTCTACGTGTACCTATACTAGGGCAACTCTCTTGGGTTGGCAAATTGGACATGGTATTCTCAAATGAGTTTGCCATTTTTTAAAGAAATATTAAAAATGAGAGAAATGAGAATGTGAAATTATAGATGAGAGAATTGTAGAAATTGAGAGAATTGAGAATTGATGTGTTGAAAAAATGAAAAATGACCTATATTTATACATTTTTTGAATATTTTGTGATACCTAAAATGCCCCTAAAACTTGTCGTTGCTCTCTGCTGCTGATATCGAACGGTTCCAGCAGTTTCGTTCGGTTCGGTCAGAAATGAACCCTAACCGAACTGAAAAATTTTGCCCCTAAAACTTGTCGTTGCTCTCTGCTGCTGGTATCGAACGGTTCCAGCAGTTTCGTTCGGTTCGGTCAGAAATGAACCCTAACCGAACCGAAAAATTTTGATTTCAGAATCGAGATATTTCGATTCTAACCGATTCAATTCCATTTGGTTTCGATTCTGAACCGGAACCGTAGCCGGATCTATCCTTAATTATAGAGTGGCACTCTCGCAAAGCAACCAAACAATTTGGTGGTGAAAAGGCTCGAATACCAAGATGTTTCCTTTGGTCTTTAATCATTGAAATCACGCGTCCAATTAGAAAGGAATCTTTTTTTTTTAATCCTTCAAATTTGATTATCCAAATAATGTAATTGTGATTTGTGTGGCCCCGTTCACCACAATAATAATGTAGTTTCATTCTCACACCCCACATTCAACTTTAAAGTCAGCACCGCCCCCACCCCGCCGCGCTTGCTTGCTTGCTCGTTTGGTGAGTCCGTGATTTTGTGCTTCAAATTATCTTTTGATTGTATTTACAGTTGTCATGCTGATTTTTATGTAGGGTAATTTAATCGAAAATCGGTGATTAATTATTTTAAAAATGATTTGTGATTAATCAAAAATAATAGAGGATTAATCAAAAATTAATCGAAAAAATTAAAATTGATATTTTACATAGTTAATAATAATAATAAAAATTATATTCTCTTAAAATTCTCAAAAAATCATTCATTAGTTTAAGTCAAGATATATTTTTATTTATTAAATCTTTTTTTAATAGAATCATTATATTTGTTCATATAAAATCATCAATTAAAACTTCAAAAAAATATAGAAAAATTCAAAAATTAGATTAAAAAATAAAATCGGACGATTTTTTGGAAATCATAAATCGGAAATGAGTCAAAATCATTTGAATATAGATATCAATTTAAATCGACCAAAATCAATCGGGTCAAATCGCTCAAATAACGTTTCTAAATTTAAAATGCTCAAACATAACCAATATATGGATTGTTTGAATTCTCGACATAATGAGAATTCCTCGTGAAACAGTATTAAATGAAAAAAAAAAAAAAAGATATGTTGTTCGAGTAACGGTGTTTTGCAAGCGAATGTCTCAATCACAATAACATATGCAAGTTTAATGGGTTATTCAGGATTCGATTCTTCACCCTCTCTCCTACCATTAAAATAAATGCCATAAAGAAAATCCAACCACAGTTTCCTATTGAGCAATTAATGCCAAAATATTCACCAATAATGGAGCTTTACTTGTTGCAAGAGAAGAGATTGCTAATAGCTATAGCAATAGCTTGACCAAAGCCAATAGAAATTGAAATTGAAATTGTTCATTCTTGGCTTTGTTTAACTAAAATCTAATTAAATGTGAGTAGGAGCTTATCAATAACTCATTTAATGCCATTTATGCATGAACCTAGCTACCTTTGCTTTTATAATTTTCTACTCCTACTATAACCTAACTAATAAACATTAAGTTATAGCAAAGCTAACTATGCCAAATTTTTAGGGCCCTTTTTTAATTGCCATTTTTCAATTAATTTTGTAAATACAATAATTATACAATACTCGCTCAACCTTTTTTTTTTTAAATCTGTAAACATGGGCAGAGCCAAAAATATATATATATATTGGTAGTGTCCTTTAGAGAGGAAAAAATGAATTGAAAGGGGCAATTTTGTAAACTAATAATGTGATATCATTTTTCTTAACTAAAAACAAATTTATGAGAATTAGAAAGTCTTGCAGGATCAATGCCTACTTACCCTTCTGAGTAAATCCACCCATGCATACTCATGGTATTATTATAACTAAACATATACTATGACATATTATGATTTCTATTCACAGTCAATGCATTTTAAAAGTCAAAACATCATAATATCAAACAAATCTAAGAAAATCATGCAAGAAATTATTATTGTAAATGATTCATAATAATAGAAAATGAAACAATAAATAAGTTTTACTTTAATAAAATTTATCATCTAAAATAAGTGAATGTCACTTATTATTGGGACTCAAATATTGGGATTTCTGAAATTGTCTTTAGCGTATGTTTAATTAAGCTCATCAATGTAATGTTTACAACTCAAGAATTTCAAGAAAGGCTTCAACTAATTAAGATACAACAAAATATATTCTATGATATAAAAGTGAGGAAAAGTTATACTTTTTATTATTAAGACATACATTATTCACGTGTGTCATAGCCAAATCCAAAACTTTTAACAAACACTTGAACAATATTAATATCTAAGACCAAGAATTGTAAATTCTTTGAAAAAGAAAATAATCCAATATTATAAAAACGGGCAAACATATATACAAAAGGGTGCTGGTCTCGTGAATTATTATTATGTTTTTAATCAAAGAGAAATTTTGTTAAAATTCAACATTACAAACAAACAGCAGATACATACGATCGATCTAGAAACAATCTATTACGGCTGATAGTCAAACATATATCATTGTGAAATATATATATATATATATATATATATATATATATATATACATACACACACAAACAATAAGCATTCTCCCAATATATACCTCAAACTAGATCTATTTTACAAAATTTTCCACCAGTATAATGGACTCTTTATGATATTTTAAAATATTGAAAGAATATGGTTATTTCATATTTGAAAAAGAAAAAATATTGTATATTACTCCCGCTATATACAGGAAAGAAAGACAAAAAAACAATTTAAGAACAAAATCAAGTAATATATCGAAATATGAATAGGGATCACAACAAACAAATATGGTATTAGAATGTCAATACTCGTATTCGGCTTGTTTAATTAACAAGTATGAAAATTATATATATACCTTATCTTAATATATTGACCCCTATACCTCCGGTCACTACTCATTTATATAAGAATTTATACTCGAATCATATAAAAATATAAAAACTTATACCTGTATCTAGTCTTGAAGTACAGGGCAGTCGCGGCCCCAACAAGGATTTTTGACATGCATAAGTATGAAATGGATATGGGCAAAATAGACAATGACTCAGATATCATCCATCGACGTGGCAAAAGTCTAATGGATGGACGAGACATAATTGGCGGTCCTCAAAGACACGCTTAACGTCCCCTTGTTCTCCATACCAATCCCAGTTGGCATCCACCGCCTCTGATTTGCGATCATAAACTATGGGACCCTATCCCTACTTTCAAAATTCTTTCTTTGGAATGCATGGGTTCAATATCTTTCTCAAGAATCATTCAATAATTTTCGAAAATATATTTTATTAGGTTGATAGTAAATAAATTCTGAGGTTCATATATAAATTTGATACAACTCTCAACTTTTGAATTAACGATTTTTACTCGTCGTAACAAAATTCATATTCAAATAAGACTCATATTATATTTTCAAGTGATAAGATTTCTATATAATAGTTCTCGGATGAATTAGACCCAAGATTTATATATATTATATAAAATTTTAAAAAATAAATAAAGAGAACAGAGAATTTGAGATAAGAGAGAAAAACATTAATAATAATAATGCAATACAATACAATGCATAATGCATAATGCATAATGCATGCCCAAAAACAAACAAAAGGTAACAACAACATTGATGGAGTGCTAAGCTGGCAACAGCCTTGGGGGTTTGGCTCCTCCAGTTATTGCTCACGCGTTACCCACCCCCTCCTCCATAATACTCTTATTATGTGTGTGTGTATATATAGCCTCTCTTCGATGCACTTTTGTCACAAACATTTTCAAACAACTTCTTATCTTTCTCTTTTGGTGTTAAATTTATAAATGGGTACTTATTATTGTAATGGGTTTGTGTTAATGGTCAGTGTTTTGATGGTTTTTGCCTCATCAGCTGCAGGCAACTTCTATCAGAACTTTGATTTAACATGGGGAGGTAACAGAGCCAAGATATTCAATGGAGGCCAACTTCTTTCTTTGTCTCTAGACAGAGTTTCTGGCTCTGGCTTTCAGTCCAAGCGAGACTACTTATTTGGCAGAATTGATATGCAGCTCAAGCTTGTTGCTGGTGACTCTGCTGGCACTGTTACTGCCTACTATGTATGCACTGTCTAATTATTACATCTTCATTTTTTTCATCTTCATGTTTGTTAATGGTGTTTCTTGCTTGCAGCTGTCTTCTCAAGGGCCAACCCATGATGAGATAGATTTTGAGTTCTTGGGAAACGTGAGCGGCCAGCCTTACATTCTTCACACTAATGTTTTTGCTCAAGGTAAAGGCAACAGGGAGCAACAATTCCATCTCTGGTTTGATCCCACAAGAAACTTCCACACTTACTCCATCATCTGGAAGCCCCAACACATCATGTAAGTAACTAGTCTTGGTATTCTAGAGCCCATTGTCATTTTTATATTTTTGAAGTCCGTAGCCTAGCCCGCATATAATCAGGACCCGCCCTGACTACTACTACTACTACTGTCAAAGCATGGTTGTGTGCTCTAACCAAATTTCTAAAGCTTGTTGCTTGTGTTTGTTTAATCAGCTTCTTGGTGGATAACATTCCCATAAGAGTGTTCAAAAATGCTGAATCCCTTGGTGTTCCTTTCCCAAAAAACC